>JAKOGI010002188.1:75000-133164 GCA_029747015.1 Carnegiea gigantea
TTCCCCCAAAAAAATGTATATATATATATATATATATATATATTATATGTATATATAGATATATATATATATATATAGTATATATTATATATATATATATATATATATGTATACATATATATATATATATATATATATAAATACATACATATACATACATACATAATATATATGTGTGTGTGTGTGTTGTGTGTGTGTGTGTGTATATATATTATATAAATATATATATATATATATATTATATATATATATATATAGTTGTTTTTAAATGCTTTACAAATGATGGCATATTAATGTACTAGCATTTTTAAAATGTTTGAAGGAACCAAAAATTAATCACCCCATATATTGAAATATTATTTTAAAAATTAAAGCTGAACCTTTTGCTATCATAGAATAAATGGCCGTAATCGGCCTATTTTTTACCAATGGATTTGATCTTGTGTTTTCTATCATAGGCTATGCGATGTACAATGGTGAAGACCGTCATACATTAAACCTTTTAGGAAGATTTTAAGCATCTCTCATAGAAAAATCTTCCCTCATAGAAGCCTATGCTGTCATCTAAGACTGAATGGTCATGTATGACCATTTAGAATGAGGCATTTTGATAAGGCCTCGATGGAGCTCAAATACCGTTGTAACAGGTAATTAATAGTAGTTTAAATACCTTTTATAATGATTATTTTCCTTCTTAGATAGAACATTTTCTAGTATTATTCACTTTCATTACTTTTACTATCACTGCACACAGCAGCCTTGGCTTTGTTGTCTTCTTTCTTAGCTTTCAACTTCTTCTTTTCATTCTTCCTCTATATATTTTGATAGTATTTGATCATATGACCTTGAATTACGCAGCCATAACAAATAACCAAGTTAACATCAACTTTGGAAGAGTTTTCATCTTTGGAAGTTGTGTCATACCTCTTTGAAGTTGATCCTTCCCAATGTCCTTTGAATTCTAGATACTTCTGAAACATCTTCTTGAATCCCATAGCTATCATGGTTATATTTCATACTTACCATTATCAAATTCTTCACTTTGTGTTTCAAAGTTTTCATCTAAGGACTTTAAAGTAATTTCTTTCTCTGATACTTAAGCATTACTCTCCACTTATAGGTGCATTTCATGGGTTAGAAGTTTCCCAACAAGATCATCCAACTTAAGGATCTTTAGATCTTAGGCTTCTTCGATTTTTATGACTTTGCATTCCCATTTGTTTCTTAGAAGAGATCGTAACAACTTTCACACCATTTCTTCGTTGGTTTATGTTTTGCCCAAAGATTTTTAGGTTTTTGATGACTTTTATAAATCGAATGTACATGTCTTTGAGGAACTCTCCATGCTACATCTTAAAGAGTTTGTATTGATGAACATAAAGACTGATCTTTGATTCATGAACTTGACTTGTCCCTTCATAAGTTGTAACCAAAGTATCTCAAACTACTTTAGTTTTATCATAGACAGATGCGCAGTTAAAGTTGTTTATGTTCAAACCCAAAAGTAAAATATTCAAAGCTATACAATTTCTTCGCAACTTTTTAAGCATTTGCCTTGGTTTATTCTGATCTTGACTTTGCTTCAACTTTATCAACTTTCTTCAACAATAGGAATGAAGTCTCTATTGGAAATGATTTCCTTGAGATCATAGTCACAGTCTTTGATGAGATTTGCATAAGATTTTTTTTTTCTAATGAGTAAAGTTAGATCCACGAAATAAAGGAGGTTTAGTGAAAGTGCATCCTTAATCAATCTCAACAATTCCTATAGAAGTCATGATCTTTACCACAAGACGATTAAGTCAAACTGCTTTGATAGTTTTAGAATAAATTGTTTTTCGGTCCCTTAAGGTTTGCCGAAATGACTTACTGATTGCATGGTCTTAGAAAAATATTTATAAGACTACTTAGTTTAGCGTAAATATTTTTTAGAGCACAAAACTTTGGGTTAACCGATTTCTGGGTGACAAATATTTATTTTTATGCCCCTGACTTTATGAAACTTTTGCTTTTGGCCCAACTAGGGTTCAAAATGCAAATATTCAAAGTTCTGGGTTTTTTTGCAAAACTAAGCTTATATTAATATTTGGACTTCTTATAATGACTTTAATGATATTAGTTACCACAATCTACCACTTATGTCATAAATATTATATTTTCTATGATTAGAGCTCACCATGCTTAGCAAAATAATTAAAACTTAATTAGAGAGTTTCGGCCATTACCCGAACTTAGTCACCGTTGGACCCCGGCATTCCTCTAGCTTCCAGTTTATAGAGATTGTTAATTTCAATGACACCTTTCATAAATTAGGCACACGACAGATCCGTTTCATTTCCTACCTCAGACCATAATCACTAATCAAGTTCCTAATCTTTTTAAGGATGGTGCATCTTTAATCAAGAAATTTAATATTCAAGACATAAGTTTTGATTGAATAACATTCTCTACTAGGAAACTTCTCCTATTGAAAGCTTAAAAGTGGAAATATTACAAAGGAAAGATTTGAAGAGAAACTTAAACAACTAAGTTCATCAGAGATGCTTGCACATAAAGAAACGGAGAACCCCGACTTATCTTTTGCTCAACAACGGCCAAATGACCGTCTCTCTTCTCAGCCCTCAACCTCTCTTTTTATAGAAGAGTTGGAACACATAGGATGCACTAATGACTACAGTACACACTGATTTCACATATGGCTACAGCTATACTCACATGGCTACAGCATGCTGCCTTATTTACAGACCTGACATTTGTTAAAATAGTATAATAATGGAGCAACCACTTTTCAGAGTCTTTTAGTGCCGACAAGACTAGTCATCATTATTAAGATTCTGCATATCTTCATCCTCAATAATGTTGTCCAGTCCATCATTATCCGGATAATCATTAAAACCTTCATCTAGTTGAAGATACTTTGAATTCATTTTTCAAATAATTCATGGAGATATTTCTTTTCTTTCTTTGATAATAATTTTTTAACTCCAATATCATAGAGATAATCAAAGACATTTTCTAAAGTAGCTCCTCTACCTTCATATAATTGCTGAACTCATTATGATAGGAAAAAGTAGCATTTCGACAGTGTATTAGCGTACTCCTTGCTTGATCAATGTCTACATTTGATGGTAAATATTGAAAAAAACTAATGGCACTTACTAAAGTAGGATCAATAACTAACTCATATCGTTTTGAAAACCATTCTTGTTGTTGATCTTTGGGATTGTCTAATCAACTAGTTGAACGAAATAATGGGCCAATTTGGCTTTTCCATTTTCATATTCAATTAATGCACAATGTACTTCCACGTATAGGCATCTAATGTATGAGATTTTTGTTAGACTATAAGGAGATGTGAGAATCTAGTGAATCCTTCTGAATATGCACTATTGAGATTTCATTAGTCTTAAGAACAATGGGAGCTTTGGATGTGGGATTCCATAAGATAAACTACAATTTCAAACTCTTAGGCTTTCACAATTGAATTATTTGAAGAGATTGAATTTGCTAAAAAACTGACACCACCCACTCCAGATCTATTGAGAAAGTAGATTGTTATACTCTAAGATTCTCAAATATCATGGGAATAATTATGATAGGAGTCAATACAGGCTGCATACCACTCAGCGATCCATTTTTTTCAAACATAAGAACTTATTTTTTTTTTTTGGAAATCATAAAAACACTTTAGGTAATTAATTTGTAACTTTAGAAGGGAAAAATCGTTGGGCTATTAGATAGGCAGAAGATAGCAAATCAAAACATGATCTACTTTTTATATGGAGAAACCCATTCTAGTAGTAATGGCATTTCATTTTGGATTTCCTCCTTTTCCGGCAGGAGTTCTGCTCTAATGATCACCATTGGCACGCTTGCAAGTTAAACTATCTGCCAGAGAATTCTTTTATCCCTGTATTTGTTCAATAGAGAAGGAAATCTAGTTAAGCCACAATTACCAATGCATAGGTCGCCCTTACACTTGCATATTTGATAAATTCTTTTTTACAAAACCAAATATTTCTTTGCAATATGTTTGAATAACAAAAGGTTTTGAGGCTTCAAAGATTAGAAACTTTTAATTCCCCTTATGACTACAAGGATTTTTTTCCCAATCATGGGTTAGTTGTACTATGCCCTATTAAAACTTCTACTGTAATATTTGTAGAGTTTTTCTCCTTATTTGATTTTGAGTACCACACTCTAGTGCTAATTGCTGGCATCAATCTTAAGAATTAAATCATCTCATTCATTAGGAAAATTAAGAACAGTAAGATTTTTACACATTTTTTGAAGTTTTGAATAATCTTTAAATCACTAGGGGTCCATGTCCAACTTACTTCTTTCTTGAGTTTCTGCTGCAATGACTTTCTCAGTTTAGCTAAATCTTTAATGAAATCTGAAGCATAGGTAAGGCATTTAAAAAACGTTTCTAACTGCTTCCTATCTTCAACCTTTTTTAAGGAAATTTTTCATTTTTTCCAAAATAAGCTTTTGTAGAATGATTTGTCTAAATTTATCTCTAGACCTAAAAACTCAATCTCTTGTTCAGTATAAATGCACTTGTTCTTACCAAGTATAATACCATGACCAATGCATCTTTGGGTTATAGCTAAGACATCATCTTTTGTGCTGTTCTATGGTTTTGAAAAAGACAAGGACATCATTAATGTAAACTAAACAATAGTGACTAAGGTCTTTGAAAATGTTGTCTATTCATCTTTAGCATATTTGAGGTGTACTCTTTAGGCCAAATGGCATTACTATCCACTCATAATGTCCTTGAGGAGCACTAAATGTAGTTAAAGGAATGCTTTCTTCAGCCATTTTTATCTAGTAGTCTCGACTTTTACAATCTATTTTTGAGAACCAAGAGGGTCTTGAATTCTATTGAAAATGACTATTTTGTTAGGAATATGACAACCATCACAGACAGTATTTTCATTAAGCTTTTTATAATTCATTACCATTCTTGCTTTTCCTCTTTTTCTTCAGCATGATTTCTTACCATGAAAGTGGGACTGGTATGAGGACTCTTGCTATTCTTGATTAATCTTTTATCCAAAAGTTCTTTGATTTGTTTATCAAATTCTTGAATATCCTGGTATGTATACACCCTTTGTTTAACTTGAATAATAGTATTAGGATTTAATAAGGTAATCTTTACAAATTTCTTATTTTTATCCTAAAATTTTAAAGGATTATCATAGTAGAGTTCTTTGTATAATTGCTCTTATTGTTTAGCAATCTGCTCTTTAATAGATAACTCAAGTAATGAGATTGTCAGCGCTATCATGCAGGTATTAACTTCTCACGACGTTGGCTGCGTATAAACTCAATTTTCTGATGGGTGTAAGTCTTACCTAATTTTTCAATAGGAACTAGGTGACCATTGATTGTAAATATTATTTGGTTTATATTCCATGTGCATGGAGAATATAGTCTGTAAAAATTATTTGCAATAATTATGTCATGAGAGAGTTTATCAGTAGCCCATAGAATCGGTATAATGCATTAGACTCCCCCTACTTCTATGGATAATCCTTCTATTACCTCATTATGGCTCATAATGCTATTATCAGCTATCCTTACTTGCAAAGGATTCTTGGCTTTTTTCAACATAAATTCTGAAAATAATGCTATTTTTCCAAAGCACATAGAACAACCACTATTTATATAGGCACATAATTCATATTTATTATATCCCTATAAACATACCCTTATTGGGATATAGATGCCATTAGGATTTGTATTGGTAGCTTTATAGCATATCTCCATAGTCATGTTCTTAACTAATTTCATAGGTTGGCTCATTAATAGTTCTAGTTTTATACCCAATGAGTTTTCCATCCAGACTCATGCTTTGGTCTACACTGTGTCTTACTAGTTTAAAACTCATTCTACTCATTTCACTGGTCATGCTAATTATATTATCTTGTTTAAGCTCTCCTTTAGCTAATGAAGATCATTATCCCCATTCTGATCTTGCACTCATACTTCTTAATAATTGGGGTTTAATGGCAATTTTACCATTCTCATCAATTTTTATTATATTTTTCTTATTAAAGAATGATCAATCTTTATCTCTTACAGATTGGATTTAATCCTCTAGATCTTTTGCATATGCGAAGGACTTTTAAATTTTTGTACCTCCATCATTATTACCTTAGTTTTTGGATATACAGTAGTATCTAATTTGTAGATAATTTTCCAAGATATTCTCAGTGGGTATCCTCCTCTCTTCATATCCATCCCAACTATTTTTATCTTAAGCGATAAGAAGTTTTTAGCAAATTCATCTTTTAGACTCACATAATATCTAGGTCAATTATTGAATCCTACCGATCTATTACATAAATTAATCTTAATCCCTGTGATAATTTGATTATTAAATTTGGTATGCCTGATATCGCAAAGCAAAGCATAAAGATCAGTATCTATGTCGTAGTATTGAAATGGAGTTATTTGAACTTGGAAGCTTCCAACATGGATATACCTGTATTTTCTATCTTTGTTATGTTTTAGGATATTTTTTCAATTAATGAGATTAATTTCTCCCACATCATACTCACAGTCTTTGATTTCTAAATCTCTTTCCATCATTTCACATACATATTTACTTTTTAATTGAAAGATAGACTTTACATAGATCATGTCTTTCTGAATTATTGAAAGGATCCAATCTCCTTTGACTTCTTCGTTCTCATTGTCTGCAACAAACTCTTCTCCTTGAAGATCACCAAGACTAATCGAGCTAATTTCCATCATATGATCGGTCTCTTTATAACCAATCTAGTATGATCTCAACAATTTCTTTGTTTTTATTTAAGGCTAGGTCTAGTGTCTCTTCCTCACTTCGCTCAAAGTTCTAGGCTTCCTAGAGTTTCAATCAGCTTATTATTCTTCCTATTTTTGCATTCATTAGTATAATGTCCTACTTCTCCACATGCCCAGTATTTACAGTTGTTTTTCCCAATAGGATAATAAGCTATTTTCCTAAAAAATCTTCGTTTTTTAGGACTTGATTTGTTATAATATTTTCTTTTGTATATCTCTCTATTTGCTTGTTAAAGCTCTTTTTCTATAAAATTTTCTTTTTCTTCTCCTTTTAGGTTCCTTTCCCTATTGGTGAGGTGAATCCCAACAAGGTAGAAATTACTTCTTAATTTTCTTTTACTTTTGGAGATTAAGACATTGATCATTAACCCATTTTCTTAAATAAGATATTTTTGAACCAAAGTATCAATGGCATCCGCTTTTTCGAACCATGCAATATATTTTCATTAATTGTGGAATTTATCAGATACAGCAATTTGTCATAGAACATATCAAGATTAGTTTCATTATGCCCAATGTTGTAATAATATTGACTAAATTCAGCAATGTATTTTTTCAAATACCTCATATCCCATAACTCTCTATTATTAATCTTTCTTTTCCATTCTTTTGTTTTTTTTCTTTCGAATCAAGTTTAGCTCCGATAAATTCAGTTTTAATTTCCCTACATAATATTTTGAGCATTGCAGCTGGTGTTTCCATCATTTTTGATGTATTTTTACCGTCTTCATTTAATGAATCATACCAGTCAGCTACAATGCTAGAAAAGCTATGTTTGATATAGTTTAGAAAATTTGCAACAGTCCATATAGTATTTAAACTCAAGATACTATCCATTCGTCTTTTCCAGTGCTTAAATATTTCTTCTCTGTTACAATCTCCATTGATGTCTAGGATATATCCGGTTTTCCTGATTTTGGTAAGATCAATTTCTTCAAAAGGTTATAGTTTTCATTGGGATAAACCCGAAAGAAAAGTTAGTTGTATTTCATGCTCAAATGTACCTAGGTCTCATAAAATGGGTATTTCTTCCAGAAGATTCATCAAATTCCTCAGGTTTAGGAACTACATTGCTAACTAAATTGAACTTAATTTCAACTGTGTTAAACTCTTCTCCAATCTCATTAATCTTGTCATCAAATATCATTTTATCATTTTTTTTTTCCAGTTTCTTTCTAATTTCTTTTAAAGATCGTTAAGATCTTCTAGATTAATTAGGTTCCTTTGTTGATATGTTTCTTCTTCTAGTTGGACATTACTTGTCTCTTCATTATCATCAAATAGTATCTCCCATTTGTCAACTATTGTGCCGATGATTTTGTTTAATTCCTCTGGATTTTGTTCTTTTTCAAACATACTATGTAGTTCACCAAGATTAAACTGCTTATACTCCATCCTCTTCTTCTTTTTCTATCTTTTCAGATGATTTTTCAGCTGATTTCTCTGTTAATTCTTTTTGGATTTTTATATCATGCAAATGAAATGGATTTTTCTTTTTCGGGTTTTGGAAACGATTTTTATGCCGAAAGGAATTACTAATACTTAAAGTCGATTTTCCACTGTGTTTGATTTCGTTAACTAAAGAAAGATGGATTACAGATAATTACTTCTTAATCTCCTTGACTTTAGCCTTAATTTTTGCTAATTCAACTTTTAATTCTAAAACTATATCAGCGATATAGTTTAATTGAGGTGCTACTGAGGTGGTTCCTTCTAGTGAGTGCACAATATGTGAATAATTATGAGCAGGGCAAGTAGGTGATGATTCAAGCATTAAACATAATTAATTAGCTTAATTAGGCATTAATTTACTTAATCTTAATTATTTTTGGTCACATGGCTCTGATACCAGTTGAAAGAGGGCTTTAAGTAGTACCTGTGAGCAGAAAACCACATACATAAAACTAAATTTTTCGAAAGTAAGTTTTTAAGAATTGGGGTTTAAAATGAAAATTTTAAAACCTTAGGGCACTTTTTGCAATTTAAAAAGTTAGTTTTTGTTAAGTTTGGTTCTAGAAATTATTTGCACCAAACTTGGATGGACCGAAAAATAGTTTTTAAAGTTGTGGGTTCAGAAAATTATTTACGTCAAACCTTGGGGTTAGGAATAGAATTTATCCCCAATTGAAGATCCCAAGGTTGTAGAGGTATCCCCCTAGAGGGAGGGTGAATATGTTGATTGTCACCCAAAAAAAAAAACTGAAGCTTAATGGAACTTCAAAGACACATTGATATAGATTCGTCAAAGTTAGCAGAAAATGACTTTAAGCGATAATGATCAAAGTTAAGATTAGAAGATTTTGAACATAATATCAATGTTATACACGATATTTTTACAATGTTGGCCCTTCCAAATAGGGTTAGTCTCCACTAAAGGCTCTTCTTTCGTTAGGATATGAACTGTTCTACTTGTTATTCACTTAAGAAGTTACAATGTTGAGTCCTCAACTACACAACAACTCCCTCGAGTACTTGGAAGCCTAGCCACTCAATCTGGAGAGACTCTCCTAGATATACACTATAAGTATCTTAAGTTAAGTTACTCACTAAGTATAGTTCGTTCAACACTTATCTACCCATGTAAGTTCCCTAGTTCTTATTACAAGTTCCCTAGCAAAGATTAAATCCTCACATGAAAGTATAAGAAGGATAGTATAGCAAGAACACAATTAAACACTTCATTAGAATATGTTCAACACTTGTGTCTTGGTACTTCCTTCAATTCTTCTTTATATACCCTGTCAATCTTCATTTGAAGATTGGAACAAACCTGCTAAGCCTCTAATGTGGTGATGCTGTCAAGGTTTTAATGTCAACTGGCTTTAATTTTGGACTTGCCATACTTAGCTCTTGGATGTGGTAATAATGTGACCATTATGAGATCCGATTTGAGCTGTGAAATCTTGCTTTGAATGTAATGAATCCCATAAAATCAATCAAGATAATTCTATAATATAAGAGATATGTTAAAGATACCTTCTATAAATATATCTTAGAAACTTTGATAAGCTTAACTAGCACGTAAGCTTAAAAAATGTGTTAATAATTACCACCCATCAAGCTCATAAATCTCTAATTATATTGACTGTGATCAATCACAACATTTTATAAAAATACTTTCCAAATAAGACTCAGCACTCTTTGGGAAAGGATTCAGTAATCACTTTAAGATCAATATTTCAATTAAACATAAAGATCATGATAATGTCTCAGCATATAAACATATGTAAAACACATAAAGATCATGATACCAATGAAACAAGTATTTCAAACTTAGCTTGATGGATTTTCACAAAATTATATCTATGTTGATATAAACTTATAACCATAATATTTTAAGCACACAAATGCAATAACATAATGGGGCTTGCTTGGCATGTTTAATCACATATACAAATATGGTATCATTCAAACATGCATTTTAAAGCCAGATCATCAGACTTTGACATAATAACTTTAAAGTATAACAGGCTACATATCAAAGTTAGATCAAAAATTTTAGGCTCATAGATGCAATGCAACATATGTATGTAAGATGCAAGCTATAGACACTAGAACCCCACCAAGTTAGGTCAGCTGACTTTGACATTCATGTGCCCAAAGTCTTACTCAGTGACTTTGACTTAGTTAAAACTGTATTTATTAAACTGGTTTTGGCTAGAAAAGATGTAGTCATCACATGGTCAAATATATCAAATACACTTTGAACATATTAAGATATTCAAATACATATATAGTTGCTTTTTTTACTTTCATCAAAACATATCAAATATAACCAAGTCAACAATTATTATCTCACAGCCATAACTTATGACAGGGCCTTTTAGTTTGCTAGCACAGGTAAACCTTTATGTGTGGGGGAACTCTTCTTAAATGTTGGATTTAGCTACTTCGCTTAACTTAAATTTGCTAACATGTGCTTTAAAGATAGGAGATCTTAATCAAAATATTAGGTTCTATCCTAGTGCCTTGGATTTTAACCCAAAAATGTGAAAGCATTTTTCACAAGAGTTGTTATAGTTGAATTGGATCACTTGGAAAAAGTCATCCATGATTTGGGACATGTTATCCTAGATGATCTGGGTAACCAGGTGGTATCTATCGAACTAAAGAATGTTGTGAAAGAGTTGGCTCTAAATCTTTGTAAGAAAGGATGAAGGTTGGAGAATCACCATTTAACGTAGAGATAGACGAGCAAGGTCCATTAGGAGTAGGACCATAAAAAAATTAGGAAAGTCATTACAAAGAGAGAAAGGCTGAAAGGAAGGGGGCACCTTCAAGCTCCATGAAAGAGATTGGGGAAAACCAAGATGATCCAAAGGCTCTCAAATGTACTAGGGTGAGTTCTATATGATGCATGGAGGATAGGAATAACACTAGTCCCCAAAAATCTCCGTAGAGCCTTTTTGATGCAATGTAAAGACATCAAGGCTAACTTTCAAATCTTCTAAAAGATGGAAACGCAGACACTTTATTCTCCTTGAGTAAGTCATCCTATGATTTGCTCATGTAAGGTAAGCTTATTAAAGTGCATGACTCGGTTCGAATGAGTCATACAACTACTTGAATCAAATTAATTCATTATTTATGACAAAAAATAGTGCTCGAGGATCAGATTGGCTCAATACATCACAACCATGGCAAGGAGATAGTGCTAACTCTGATTCCATGATCCATTATGTCTCAATTGCATCCCTAACAATCCAGGAAGGTATTGTGGCGAAGAAATTGAGGTTGTTGTGATTTCTCGTAAGCATACGGCTTATCGTTGTAACACTTCAGCTGTCGATCCACTGAAATGGTTGTGAAATTAGATTATCAAAAATTCTAAACTAAATTAAAACTGGATGCTGATTAACTAATTCCAAGGTCTTATTACTCCACAAATTTAATAGACTAAATCAATAAGATTAATTCATGAAATTTGTAAGAGATCCAGCTGAAACAAAAAAAAAAAAAAACACCAAACCGTAAATAATTTCAATTCATTAACAGCCAGCTGTAATTACTCCCTGCAATCAGAACATATTCACTATAGAAGGCAACGGCAGTACGAGCAACAATCGAACCCAAGAATCAATAGAGCACACCAAGATGGGAGTAGAACTAGAGAGCAGGAGTAAATGAAAGGCACGAAAGCACGATATCTGAATGATAATTCAGCAAATCCAACTTAAAAGAAACCAAAAACCTCACCCTACTTGATCTAACGAAGAACTGAATTGCAAATTCGAAAACCAAAAAATTACCACAAATTCGAAAACCAGGTAATTGCCCCAAAAAAAAAAAAAAAACCTAGTCTATCCTCTACACTATGCTAGCCTACTCTTCTCCTAATGTGCTCCGACCTCCATTGAAAACCTTCCAAGAATGCCCCTTCAGCTCCCTTTTTCTTCGTCTCCTTGAATTAAAACCTGAAACTGCCTCACTGATGATGATGGAGAGCAATGGATGGGCATGGTAACAAAAGATTTTAAGATGATGATTGAAGCAGGAGAGAGAGAGGGGTTTCGACGGTTATAGAGGATAGAGAAGATGAAGAAGTAGAGCCTCGGTTGCCCTGATCGTAGCCCTGTTCTTCGGTTGTTGCAGGGCTGCAAGCGTTGAGGAGGAAGAAGAAGGGCCGAGGGATGTTGGGTAACAGTTAAGAGAGAGAGAGATGAAGATGGAGCTGATGAATGGGCTGAATCGTCAGTCCTTCTGCCCCTAAAGACTGAGAGAGAGGAGAGAGAAATGAGGAGTTCAAGAGGAGGGCGAAGAAGAAGCCAGCATCACGTGAGGCACGCGTGAGACGTTTTAGTGAGAGGGATAGGGAATTGGACTGTCTTATTACCGAATTGGGCCAGGCCCAATCGCTAGGGAGAGAAGAGGGAAGAGAGGGCAAAGGGCTTGCCGTTTGGGCCCCAGGACTAGGCTACTAGTTAGGTTAAGGCTCCTTCTTTGTTGTTTTCTTCAATCTTCAATCTAATCCAATCCTTGCACTTGTTGCTTATTTTTTCACTTTTATTTTTAATTCTACAAAATAAACAAAACAACATTAGAATCCTAATTCAATAATTTATTTCGAGCAATTATTAGATAATAAAATGAAATAAAATATTATAATTTCTGATTGAACAAATACCTCCACTCCAATGTTTTGCTCGTCCTCGAGCAAAACAAAACTAAATATCTTAGAAAAGAAACTAAAATCTTAACTCACTTTAGTAGGAATCACGATTCCACTTAGTATGTGTAACAAGCCCTTTAAACCCCTAGGTTACCCCTGATAGACGAGTAAGGTCTCATGAGGATTTGTAAAAGATATACCCACAAAATCTATAAAAGAAAACATAAATGGAAACTTAAAAATCTTTTTTATTTTTTTTAAAAGTTACTATGTACAAAACTGGAGAAAGATATATATACATTCTAATCAACTAAATCATTCATGTAGCAAAGATATTGGCCTGCATATAAATAGAATGTACTCATCAAGGCTTTTTATCCCATTGATGACATCAAAGTACTAACTTTTCACCCTACTGTACATTAAGACTTTGAATCCATCTCAGTCCTTATGTGCAACTGCATCATCATTCTAGGGCTTAGGTTTACCAGAATTAAACTCAATCCCACTTGACTAACACAAACTATATTATTGACTTTTTAACATAGGAAGCAAGCGTTCCCAATAATAGTATTGTCTCAAAGGTTAACACCCAGTAGCACGTACCTCAAAGGGTAACGCCTAGTAGTGCATGACTCAAAGGGATACTTGTCATTCTAAATTTTATTTCATTTCCTTTTCGTTTCTTTCTTTTCTTTCATTTTCATTTTTTGGTTTTTTTCTTCTTTTGGAATGCAAACAAAAACCAAAGTAACTATGTCAAAGACAAGTGGGAGAGCAAATCATAGAATACTAAGACCTTCAGATAATGACGATGGTATAAATAGAGAATGAATTGCACATCAATAATGAACAATTAGGGTTAGAATTAGGGCTAAAAATGAAACACTGAGGACAGAGACCTATCATGCACATCACGCTACATACAAGTTAATAGTTAAAGCGCAGGGGATTTAAGCTGATCTAAAGAGCACAAAAAAATAACTTTTTGGATTTTCAAAGTTTTTTTTTTTTGAATTTTCTCAATTATTTTTGAATTTTCTCAATTATTTTCAAAATTTTTCAAAGTTTCTCCACCCCCGCACCTAAATCTGACAATGTCCTCATTAGGAGCGAAAAGAAACAGAAAACATAAAATAAAAACTAAAGAAACAATAATATACAAAATGAAATAGAAAACTCAAAACTAAAGACAAATACAGGACTCTAAAATTCAAAAGAAAAGAAAACAAAAACAAAGGCACAAAAATATATACAAAAGAAAACAAAGTGAAAAGAGAAATAGAGACGAACAAATATACCAGGTTAGGTGCATAAGCTATGTCTTCCTTACAACCAACGAATTTATGGAGCAACAGCCACTCCATATCGAATGAAACGTCGCTAATTAATTAAAAACTTGTTAGAGCACGTAGCAATTTGTCGGATACAGACGCTCAACCCTCAATAAAAGTACTGCAATAGAGATTAAAGAGTTGGAGCCAAAATGAGTACATCCAACAAAGCAATAAAGCACAAGTAAGAGCTCGCTTCAACTTATCAAATTGTTTGGCCGAAACATGAAACAGGCTGATATAATTCAAACTAACCAGTCAGTGGGTCATTGGCCTATAAAGTATATCATCATGAAGGATTGGTCCAGGCAAAACAGTGGCCGCAAAGTCCACAAGTCTGTTAAATTCAATATGCGCAAGAGTCTGGTCTAAAGTAAAATTTTCAATGACAATGGTCTCAAACTCGATAAATTTAGACTTGCAAGATTCAAAAAGGAGGTCATTTTGGATGGGGTCAAAAGACAAAGATTCATACTCGGTAGACAGATCCACATCCAAACCTACATTGACATCAAACCCATATGAAAAAGATTCATCTTTTATAGAAAGAATACCATCATTAAAGTCCAAAATAATGGGCTCAATTATCTCCACAATTCTCTCTTGTAAAACAGTATCGTCTGACACATCAAAATCACAATCCTCAACTTCAAGTGTCATGCTCATATCTAATTCACTAACTCTCTCAAGGTCTTCACCCTCCTAAGTCTCACAATAGTCGTTCAAAGTGGTTGATGGGTCGGCAGAAATTAGGACATCCTCAGTGACATCTTTAGGTTAGCTAGCGTGGGGTGCAAGGTCTTGTGATAGAGATGTAGGGAGGCTACTCTCTTCTTCTGGACTAGGCAAAGGCATATCAGCATTCAAGTCGGTCCCAGCAAGATAAGAGGGTTCAAAATCATCATAAAAACTAACTTCAGGTTTAGGAGATCCTAAACTAGAGTTAGGCTCACTATAATTCTCCCCACTTTGAGTAAAACATTCAGAGTATTCAGCAATTCTCAATTTCATAGTTTCTAACACCTTATCAGTCATTTCATTTAGCTTCTTTTCAACATTTGCACATTTAGCATCAGCATAAGCTCGATATGGGCAATTATAAGCATCATGATAAGAAGATTCACAATAATCGCAGAAAACAAACGACATACAAGAATAAGAGAGGCCATGTGAATCTGTAAAGTGATCCTAAGGGTAAGGACTAACAGAAAAAAGAGACTTGCCATGAGTTGGGTTATCCAAATTCTTTCTAGCTTATTCAAATGCATAAAGCTAGTTTTTCAACGAAATCCCAAACTTCATCTTGAGTTTTAGACAATAAACCTAATACACCTCCAGGATAAATAGACTCAATATAACCCCAAGATTCAGAATTCAAACCCATAGCAATGACCTCACAGATTTCCCATTTTTAAAATTTCTGATTCAATTGAGCACGATAATCATTAAGTCTTGAAAGATAACTCCAAAATGGTTCACGCTCATATTGTGGGAAATTAAAAGCTGGCATACTTGAAACTCGTGTTTTTTCAATTGTAAGATTTTTTCAATTTTTGTTGAATTTTCAAGTTTTTAATTTTTTTAGTTTTTGTTGAAGGAAAGAAAATGCACCTAGGACACTATTTACAAACTAATGACTGAAACAAAAACAAGGGACGCAAACAACTAAGTGAACAAAACAAAATAAACTAAGCAAAATAAAACTACAGGACCAAAATAAAAGAAAGACTCAAAAAAATCAAATAGTAACCTAACACAAAAAATAGAAAATAAACACAAACACAAAGGAAGGGCATTTTTTTCTGATTTTTTTTTCTTCTGTTTCTGCTTCCTGCACAAATATCCATATAGTTAGTCTTTCTTTTTTTTTCTGCAGAAAATAATTACTAAAATCAAAATTAAATAGACCAAAACAAAAACCAAAATAGAAACTCCAATTAAAAATCAAAGACAACTAAAACAACTAAAACTAAACTAATGCACACAACATCGAAAAATCAAAAATACGAAACAAAAATGAAATCGATGCAAACGACTCTAATTACTAAACTACGATGCGACACAATCTAATTTCACAACGACATCCCTAGCAACAACGCCAAAAACTTATTGTGATTTCCTGCAGCTGTACGGTTTAACGTTGTAACACTTTGGATGTCGACACATAGAGATGGTTGTGAAATTAGGTTATCAAAAATTCTAAACTAAATTAAAACAGGATGCTAATTAACTAATTCCAAGGTCTTATTACTCCACAAATTTAATAGACTAAATCAATAAGATCGATTCATGAAATTGGGACAATGCTCTAATTTGTAAGAAATCCAGCCGAAACAAAAAAAATACCAAGCTGCAAATAATTTTAATTCATTAACACCCAGCTGTGATTACTCCCTGCAATTAGAACACATTCACCATAGAAGGCGACGGAAGTGCGAGCAACCATCAAACCCAAGAATCAATAGAGCGCACCAAGATGGGAGCAGAATCAGAGAACAGGAGCAAATGAAAGGCATGAAAGCACGATATCTAAATGACAATTCAGCCAATCCCACTAAAAAGAAGCCGAAAACCTCAATCGAATTGAGCAAACAAAAAACTAAACTGTAAATTTGAAAACCAGGAAATTACCACAAATTCGGAAACCAGGTAATTGTAGAAAAAAAAAATGTAATCTATCCTCTACTCTACGCTTGCCTACTCTTCTCCTAATCTGCTTCGGCCTTTATTAAAAGCCTTCCAAGAATGCCCCTTCAGCTCCCCTTTTCTTCATCTCCTTGAATTAAAACCTGAAACTGCTTCATTGATGATGATGGAGAGCAATGGATGGGCATGGTAATTGAAGAATTAAAGATGATGATTGAAGGAGGACAGAGAGAGGGGTTTCGACGGTTATGGAGGAAGGAGAAGATGAAGAGGCAAAGCATCGGTTGCCCTGTTCGTAGCCCTGTTCTTCGGTTGTCACTGGTCTAGGAGCATTGCGGAAGAAGAAGAAGGGTTGAGGGACGTTAGGTAACGGTTGAAGAGAGAGAGATGCAGATGGAGCTGATGAATGGGGTAGAATCGTCGTTCTTCTACCCCTGATGACCGAGGGAGAGGAGAGAGAAAGGAGGAGTTCAAGGGGCGAGAGAAGAAGAGGGCAGCGTCACGTGAGGCGCGCGTGAGACGTTTTAGTGAGAGGGAAGGGGAATTGGACTGTCATATTACCGAATTGGGCTAGGCCCAATCGCTAGGGAGAGGAGAGGGAAGAGAGGGCAAAGGGCTTGCCTTTTGGGCCTCGGGACTGGGGTGCTGGTTCTTCAATCTGATCCAATCCTTGCACTTGTTGCTCATTTTTTCACTTTTATTTTCCATTCCTACAAACTAAACAAAACAACATTAAAATTCTAATTTAATAATTTATTTCGAGGAATTATTAGATAATAAAAGGATATAAAATATCATAATTTCTGGTTGAACAAATACCCCTGCACCGAAGTTTTGCTCGTCCTCGAGTAAAACAAAACTAAATATCCTAGAAAGAAACTAAAATCCTAACTCACTTTCGTAGAAATCATAGTTCCGCTTAGCACGTGCAACAAGCCCTTTAAACCCCTAGGTTACCCCTAGTGGACGAGTAAGGTCTCGTGAGAATTTGCAGAGAATATACTCACAAAATCTATGAAAGAAAATATAAATAGAAACTCGAAACTCTTTTTTGTTTTTCAAAAATTAATATGTACAAAATTGGGGAAAGATATATACACATTTTAATCAACTAAATCACCCATGTAGCAAAGATATTAGCCTGCATATAAATAGAATGTACTCATCAAGGCTCTCTACCCTATGGATGACATCAAAGCACTAACTTTTCACCTCACTGTACATCAAGACTTTGAATCCATCCCAGTGCTCGTATGCAAGTGCATCATCATCCTAGGGCTCAGGTTTACCATAATTAAACTCATCCCACTTGACTGACACAAACTACATTATTGACTTACTAACATAGGTAGTAAGCTTTCCCAATAGCAATGTTGCCTCAAAGGGTAACACCCAATAGCACGTGCCTCAAAGATTAACGCCCAGTAGTGCACGACTCAAAGGAATACTTTTCATTCCAAATTTCATTTGATTTCCTTTTTGTTTCTTTCTTTACTTTCATTTTCATTTTTTGGTTTTTTTCTTCTTTTGGAATGCAAATAAAAACCAAAGTAATTGTGTCAAAGACAAACTGGAGAGCTTATCATGGAAGACTAAGAACTTTGATAATGACGATGGTATAAATAGGGATGGGATTGCACATCAATAATGAACAATTAGGGTTAGAGTTAAGGCTAAGAATCACACAATGAGGACAGAGACCTATCATGTACATCACGCTTACATACAAGTTAACAGTCAAAGCACAGGGGATTTAAGCTGATCTAAAGAGCACAAAACAAAAATCTTTTTGGGTTTTCAAAGTTTTTTTGAATTTTTTTCAATTGTTTTCAAAATTTTTCAAAGTTTTCCCACCCCAACACCTAAATCTCACAATATCCTCATTGGGAGCAAAAAGAAGCAGAAAACATAAAATAAAAACTAAAGAAACACTAATATACAAAATGAAAAAAAAAACTCAAAACCAAAGACAAATGCAGGAGTCTAAAATTCAAAAGAAAACAAAAACAAAAATAAAGGCATAAAAATATATACAAAAGAAAACAAAGTGAAAAGAGAAGTAGAGAGGAACACGTATACCAGGTCAGGTGCAGAAGTACACCTAAGTTATGCCTTCCTTATGACCAAGGAATTTATGGAGCAACAGCCACTCCATATCAAATGGAAAATTGCTACTTAAATCAAAACTTGTTAGAGCATGTAGCAGTTTATCAATGACAGAAGCCCAACTCTCAGTAAAAGTAATGCAATAGAGATTAAAAAGTTGGAGTCAAATGAGTACATCCACCAAAGCAATAAAGTACAAGTAAGGGTCCGCTTCAACTTATCAAATTGTTAGGCCCAAACATCAAACAGGCAGATATAATTCAAACTAGCCAGCCAGTGGGTCATTGGCTTAGAAACTGTATCATCATGAAGGATTGGTCTAGGCAAAATAGTGGGTACCAAGTCCATAAGTCCGTTAAATTCAATATGCGCAAGAGTCTGGTCTAAAGCAAAATTTTCAGTAACAATGGTCTCAGACTCGACAAATTTAGACTTGCAAGATTCAAAAAGGAGGTCAGTTTGGATGGCGTCGAAAGAAAAAGATTCATATTCAGCAGATAAATCCACATCCAAACCCACATGAAAAAGATTTATATTCTATCGAAAAAATACCATCATTAAACTCCAAAATAGTGGACTCAATTACCTTCACAATTGTCTCCTGTGAAACAGTATAATCTAACTCATCGAAATCATGATGCTCAACTTTAGGTGTGATGCTCATATCTAATTTACTAACTCTCTCAACGTCTTCACCCTCGTGAATCTCATAATAGTTGTTCAAAGTTGTGGGTGGGTCGGCAGAAACTAGGACATCCTAGATGACATCCTTAGGTGAGCTAGCGTGAGATGCAAGGTCTCGTGATAGAGATGTAGGGAGGCTACTCTCTTATTCTAAACTAGGCAAAGGCATGTTAGTATTCAAGTTGGGCCTAGCAAGATAAGAGGTTTCAAAATCATCATAATGACTACCTTCAGGTTTAGGAGATTCTAAACTAGAGTTTGGCTCACTATAATTCTCCTCACTTTGAGTAAAACATTCAGAATATTCAGCAATTCCCAATTTTATAGTCTCTAACATCTTATTAGTCATTTCATTTAGCTTCTTTTCAACACTTGTACATTTAGCATCAACATAAGCACGGTATGGGCAATTATGAGAATCACAATCAGAAGATTCATAATAATGGCAAAAAACAGAAGACACACAAGACTAAGAGGGATCATGTGAATCTATAAAGTGATCTTGAGGGTAAGAACTAATAGGAAAAATAGACTCGCCATGAGTTGGGTAATCCAAATTATTTCTAGCTTGTTCAAATGCATAGGTATCCCAAGCTAGTTTTTCAAAGAAATCCCAAACTTCATCTTGAGTTTTAGATAATAAACCTAGTACACCTATAGGATAAATAGACTCAATATAACCCCAAGATTTAGAATTCAAACCCACAACAATGACATTATAGATTTTCTGTTTTTGAAAATTCTAATTCAATTGAGCAGAATAGTCATTAAGTCTAGAAAGATAACCCCAAAAAGGTTCATACTCATATTGTGGGCAATTAAAAGCCGGCATACTTGAAACTCGTGTTTTTTCAATTGTAAGATTTTTTCAATTTTTATGGAATTTTCAATTTTTTAATTTATTTTTTTTTTTTAAGAAAGAAAATGCATCTAGGTCATTATTTACAAACTAATGACTAAAACAAAAACAAGAGATGCAAATAATTAAGTGAACAAAACAAAATAAACCAACAAAAATAAAACTATGAGACCAAAATAAAAGAAACACTCAAAAATCAAATAGTAACCTAATACAAAAATATAAAATAAACACAAACACAAAAGAAGAGCATTTTATTTTGATTTTTTTTCCTCTGTTTTTGCTTCTTGCATAAATATCCAACAGTTAGCCTTTCTTTTTTTTTAAGCAGAAAATAATTACTAAAATCAAAATTAAATGGACAAAAACAAAAACCAAAATAAAGGCACAAAAATATATACAAAAGAAAACATAGTGAAAAGTGAAATAGAGAGGAACAAGTATACCAGGCCAGGCGTAGAAGTACACCTAAGCTATACCTTCTTACGACCACGGAATTTATGGAGCAACAGCCACTCCATGTCGAATGAAACATCGCTACTTAAATCAAAACTTGTTAGAGTACATAGCAGTTTATCAAAGACAGAAGCTCAACTCTCAACAAAGGTAATGCAATAGAGATTAAAGAATTGGAGCCAAAATGAGCACATCCACCAAAGCAATAAAGCAAAAGTAAGGGCCCACTTCAGCTTATCAAATTGTTGGGCCCGAACATCAAACAGGCATATATAATTCAAACTAGTCAGCTAGTGGGTCATTGGCTTGGAAAGTATATCATCATGAAGGATTGGTCTAGGCGAAATAGTGGGTGCAAAGTCCAAAAATAGTGGGTGCAAAGTTCAAAAGTCTGTTGAATTCAATATGCGCAAGAGTCTGGTCTACGCAAAATTTTCAATAACAATAGTCTTATACTTGATAAATTTAGACTTGGAAGACTCAAAAAGGAGGTCAATTTGGATGGGGCCAAAAGAAAAAGATTCATACTCAGCAGACAGATCCACATCCAAACCCACATTGGCATCAAACCCATATAAAAAAAATTCATATTCTATAGAAAGAATATCATCAAAGTCCAAAATAGTAGGCTTAGTTACATCCAAAATTGTCTCCTGTAAAATAGTATCGTCTGACTCATCGAAATCACGATGCTCAACTTCAGGTGTGATGCTCATATCTAATTCACTAACTCTCTCAAGGTCTTCACCCTCCTGAATCTCACAATAGTCGTTTAAAGTGGTGGGTGAGTCGACAGAAAATAGGATATCCTCAGTGACATCCTATAAGCTAGCGTAGGATGCAAGGTCTTATGATAGAGATGTAGGGAGGCTACTCTCTTGTTCTAGACTAGGCAAAGGCATGTTAGCATTCAAGTTAGGCCTAGCAAGATAAGAGGATTCAAAATCATCATAAAGACTAACTTCAGGTTTAGGAGATCCGAAACTAAAGTTAGGCTCACTATAATTCTCCCCACTTTGAGTAAAACATTCAGAATATTCAGCAATTCTCAATTTCATAGTCTCTAACATCTTATCAGTCATTTCATTTAGCTTCTTTTCAATACTTGCACATTTAGCATCAATATAAGCACGATATGAGCAATTACAGGCATCATGATCAGAAGATTCACAATAATCACAAAAAACAGGAGACACGTAAGAATAAGAGCGGTCATGTTAATCTATAAAGTGATCCTAAGGGTAAGGACTAACAAGAAAAAGAGACCCACCATGAGTTGGGTAATCAAAATTATTTCTAGCTTGGTCAAATGCACAGGTATCCCAAGCTAGTTTTTCAAAGAAATCTCAAACTTCATCTTGAGTTTTAGATAACAAACCTAGTACAACTCCAGGATAAATAGACTCAATATAATCCAAAGATTTAGAATTCAAACCCACAGTAATGACCTTACAAATTTTTCATTTTTGAAAATTCTGATTCAATTGAGCATGATAATCATTAAATATCGAAAGATAACTCCAAAAAGGTTTATGCTCATATTGTAGGAAATTAAAAGTTGGCATACTTGAAACTCGTGTTTTTACAATTGTAACATTTTTTCAATTTTTTTTGAATTTTTAAGTTTTTAATTTTTTAATCTTTTTGAATGAATGAAAATGCATCTAGGACACTATTTACAAGCGAATGACTAAACAAAAAGAAGAGACGCAAATAATTAAATGAACAAAATAAAATAAACTAACAAAAATAAAACTATGTGACCAAAATAAAAGAAAGACTCAAAAATCGAATAGTGACCTGACACAAAAAATAGAAAATAAACACAAACACAAAAGAAGAGCACTTTTTTCTAATTTTTTTCTTCTGTTTCTGCTTCCTGCACAAATATCCAAACAGTTACTCTTTCTTTTTTTTTAGCAGAAAATAATTACTAAAATGAAAATTAAATGGACCAAAATAAAAACCAAAATAAAAACTCTAATTGAAAATCAAAGACAACTAAAACAACTAAAACTAAACCAACGCACACAACATCGAAAAATCAAAGATACGAAACAAACACAAAATCGATGCAAACGACTCTAATTACTAAACTACGACGCGACGCGACCTAATTTCACAATGTCATCCCCATAACGGCGCCAAAAACTTGTTGTGATTTCCTGCAAGCGTACGATTTATCGTCGTAACACTTCGGATGATGATCCATAGAGATGGTTGTGAAATTAGGTTACTAAAAATTCTAAACTAAATTAAAATTGGATGCTAATTAACTAATTCCAAGGTCTTACTACTCCACATATTTAATACACTAAATGAGTAAGATTAACTCATGAAATTGGGACAATGCTCTAATTTGTAAGGAATCCAGCCGAAACAAAAAAACACCAAACTGCAGATAATTTCAATTCATTAACACCAAGTTGTAATTACTCCCGACAATCAGAACACATTCACCATAGAAGGCGATGGCAGTGCGAGCAACAATCGAACCCAAGAATCAATAGAGCACACCAAGATGGGAGCAGAATTAGAGAATAGGAGCAAATAAAAGGCACGAAAGCACGATATCTGAATTATAATTCAGCCAATCGAACGTAAAAGAAACCAAAAACCTCACTCGAATTGAACTAACAAAGAACTAAACGGCAAATTCGAAAAGCAGAAAATTACCACAAATTCGAAAACCAGGCAATTGCCCCAAAAAAAAAAAAAAAAACCTAATCTATCATCTACTCTATGCTAGCCTACTCTTCTCCTAATCTGCTTCGACCTCCATTAAAAGCCTTCCAAGAACGCCCCTTCAGGTCCCCTTTTCCTCATCTCCTTGAATTAAAACCTGAAACTGCTTCATTGATGATGATGGAGAGCAACGAATGGGCGTGGTAATGGAGGAATTAAAGCTGATGATTGAAGGAGGAGAGAGAGAGGGTTTCGATGGTTATGGACGATGGAGAAGATAAAGAGGCAGAGCATCGGTTGCCATGTTCATTGCCTTGTTCTTCGGTTGTTGCTGGGCTGGGAGCGTTGAAGAAGAAGAAGAAGAAGGGTCGAGGGATGTTGGGTAATGAGAGAGAGAGAGCGATGAAGATGGAGCTGATGAATGAGGCTGAATCGTCGGTCTTTCTGCCCCTGAAGACCGAGAAAGAGGAGAGAGAAATGACGAGTTCAAGAGGAGGGAGAAGAAGAAGGCAGCATCACGTGAGGCGCAGGTGAGACATTTTAGTGAGAGGGAAGGGGAATTGGACTGTCTTATCATCGAATTGGGCCACGCCCAATCGCTAGGGAGAGGAGAGGGAAGAGAGGGCAAAGGGCTCGACATTTGGGCCTTAGGACTGGGCTACTGGTTGGGTTGAGGCTCCTTCTTTGTCGTTTTCTTCAATCTTCAATCTGATCCAATCCTTGCACTTGTTGCTTATTTTTTCACTTTTATTTTCAATTTCTATGAAATAAACAAAACAACATTAAAATCCTAATTTAATTATTTATTTCGAGTAATTATTAGATAATTATATCATAATTTCTGGTTGAACAAATACCCCCACACTAACGTTTTCTCATCCTTGAGTAAAACAAAACTAAATATCCTAGAAAAGAAACTAAAATCCTAGCTCACTTTCGTAGAAATCACGGTTTTACTTAGCATGTGCAACAAACCCTTTAAACCCCTAGGTTATTCCTAGTAGACGAGTAAGGTCTCGTAAGGATTTGTAGAAAATATACCCACAAAATCTATAAAAGAAAACATAAACAGAAACTCGAAAGTCTTTTTTGTTTTTCAAAAATTAATATGTATAAAACTGCGGAAAGATGTATACACATACACATTCTAATAAACTAAATCACCCATGTAACAAAGATATTGGCCTGCATATAAATAGAATGTACTCACCAAGGCTCTCTTCCCCATGGATGACATCAAAGCACTAACTTTTCGCTTCACTGTACATCAAGACTTTGAATCCAGCCCACTGCTCATGTGCAAGTGCATCATCACCCTAGGACTTAGGTTTACCAGAATTAACTACAATCCCACTTGACTGACGCAAACTACATTATTGACTTATTAACATATGAGGCAAGCTTTCCCAGTAGCAGCGTTGCCTTAAAGAGTAACACCCAGCAGCACGTGCCTCAAAGGGTAATGCCCTGTAGCGCATGACTCAAAGGGATACTTTTCATTCCAAATTTTATTTCATTTCTTTTTCGTTTCTTTCTTTTCTTTCATTTTCATTTTTTATTTTTTTCTTCTTTTGGATTGCAAACAAAAACCCAAGTAATTGTGTCAAAGACAAGTGGGAGACCTAATCATGGAAGACTAAGAACGCCAGATAATGACGATGGTATAAATAGGGATTGGATTGCACATCAATAATGAACAATTAGGGTTAGAATTAGGGCTAAGAATCACACGCTGATGATAAAGACCTATCATGCACATCACGCTTACATACAAGTTAACAGTCAAAGCACTGGGGATTTAAGCTGATCTAAAGAGCACAACACAAAAATCTTTTTGGATTTTCAAAGTTTTTTTTGAATATTCCTGGTTGTTTTCAAAATTTTTGAAAGCTTTCTCACCCGCACACCTAAATCTCACAATGTCCTCATTGGGAGCGAAAAGAAGCAGAAAACATAAAATAAAAACTAAAGAAACACTAATATACAAAATGAAAAAGAAAACTCAAAACTAAAGACAAATGCAGGACTCTAAAATTCAATAGAAAACAAAAACAAAAATAAAGGCATAAAAATATATACAAAGGAAAACAAAGTGAAAAGAGAAATAGAGAGGAACAAGTATACCAGGTTAGGTGCAGAAGTACACCTAAGCTATACCTTCTTTACGACCAAGGAATTTATGGAGCAACAGCCACTCCACATCGGATAAAACATCGCTACTTAAATTAGACCTTGTTAGAGCACATAGCAGTTTATCAAAGATAGAAGGCCAACTCTCAATAAAAGTAATGCAATAGAGATTAAAGAGTTAGAGCCAAATGAGTGCATCCACCAAAGCAATAAAATACAAGTAAGGGTCCACTTTAACTTATCAAATTGTTGGGCCCAAACATCAAACAGGCAGATATAATTCAAACTAGCCAGCCAATGGGTCATTAGCCGAGAAAGTATATCATCTTGAAGGATTTGACTACTCAAAATAGTGGGTGCAAAGTCCACAAGTCTGTTAAATTTAATATGCGCAAGAGTCTGATCTAAAGCAAAATTTTCAGTGACAATGGTCTCAGACTCGACAAATTTAGCCTTGCAAGATTCAAAAAGGAGGTCAGCTTAGATGGGGTCAAAAGAAAAATTCACACTCAGCAAATAGATCCACATCCAAAGCCACATTGACATCAAACCCACATGAAAAAGATTCATATTATATAGAAAGAATACCATCATTAAAGTCCAAAATAGTGGGCTCAATTACCTCCACAATTGTCTCCTATAAAACAGTGTCATATGACTCATTGAAATCACGATGGTCAACTTTGGGTGTGATGCTCATATCTAACTGACTAACTCTCTCAAGGTCTTCACCCTGTTGAATCTCACAATAGTTGTTCAAAGTGGTGGGTGGGTCGGCAGAAACTAGGATATCCTCAGTGACATCCTTAGGTGAGCTAACATGGGGTGTAAGGTCTTGTGATAGAGATGTAGGGAGGCTACTGTGTAGTTCTAGACTAGGCAAAGGCATGTCAGCATTCAAGTTGGGCCTAGCAAGATAAGAGGGTTTAAAATCATCATAAAGACTAACTTCAAGTTTAGGAGATCCTAAACTAGAGTTAAGCTCACTATAATTCTCCCCACTTTGAGTAAAACATTCAGAATATTCAGCAATTCTAAATTTCATAGTCTCTAACGTCTTATCAGCCATTTCATTTAGCTTCTTTTCAAAACTTGCACATTTAGCATCAACATAAGCACGATATGCGCAATTACAAATATCATGATCAGAAGATTCACAATAATTACACAAAACAGGAGACACACACGAATAAGAGGGGTCATGTGAATCTATAAAGTGATCCTGAGGGTAACGACTAGTAGGAAAAATAGACTCGCCATGAGTTGGATAATCAAAATTATTTCTAGCTTGTTCAAATGCATAGGTATCCCAAGCTAATTTTTCAAGGAAATCCCAAATTTCATCTTGAGTTTTAGATAATAAACCTAGTCCACCTATAGGGTAAATAGACTCAATATAACCCAAGATTCAGAATTTAAACCATAGCAATGACCTCACAATTTTTTCATTTTTGAAAATTCTGATCAATTGAGCACGATAATCATTAAGCCTCAAAAGATAACTCCAAAAATGTTCATGCTCATATTGTGGCTAATTAAAAGCTGGCCTACTTAAAACTCGTGTTTTTTCAATTGTAAGATTTTTTAAGTTTTTTTTGAATTTTCAAGTTTTTAATTTTTTCAGTTTTTTTTTAAGGGAAGAAAATGCATCTAGGTCACTATTTACAAACTAATGAATAAAACAAAAAAAAGAGACACAAATAATTAAGTGAGCAAAACAAAATAAACTAACAAAAATAAAAGTACATGACCAAAATAAAAGAAGACTCAAAAATCAAATAGTAACCTAACACAAAAAATAGAAAATAAATACAAAAGAAGAGCATTTTGTTTTGATTTTTTTTCTTTTGTTTCTGCTTCCTGCACAAATATCCAACAGTTAGTCTTTCTTTTCTTTTTAACAGAAAATAATTACTAAAATCAAAATTAAATGGACCAAAACAAAAACCAAAATAAAAACTCTAATTGTAAATCGAAGACAACTAAAACAACTAAAACAAAACTAATGCACACAACACCGAAAAATCAAAGATACGAAACGAAAACGAATTTGATGCAAACGACTCTAATTACTAAACTACGATGTGACGCAACCTAATTTCACAATACCATCTCGGGCAACGGCGCCAAAAACTTGTTGCGATTTCCCGTAAGCGTGCGGTTCATTGTTATAACACTTTGGATATCGATCCATAGAGATGGTTGTGAAATTAGATTACTAAAAATTCTAAACTAAATTAAAACTGGACAATAATGAACTAATTCCAACGTCTTATTACTCCACAAATTTAATACCCTAAATGAGTAAGATTAATTCAAGAAATAGGGACAATTCTCTAATTTGTAAAAAATCCAGCCAAAACAAAAAAAAAAAAAAGCACCAAACTGCAAAAAGTTTCAATTCATTAACACCCAGCTGTAATCACTCCCTACAATCAGAACACATTCACCATAGTAGGCGACAGCAGTGCGAGCAACAATCGAACCCAAGAATCAACAGAGCACACTAAGATGGGAATAGAATAAAAGAACAGGAGCAAATGAAAGGCATGAAAGCACGGTATCTGAATGATAATTAAGCCAATCCAACTTAAAAGAGAACGAAAACCTCACTCGAATTGAACTAACGAAGAACTGAACTGAAAAATTGAAAACCAAGAAATTACCTCAAATTCAAAAACCAGGCAATTGTAAAAAAAAAAAAAATAATCTATCCTCTGCTATATGCTAGCCTACTCTTCTCCTAATCTGCTTCGACCTCCATTAAAAGCCTTCCAAGAATGCCTCTTCAGCTCCCCTTTCCTTCATCTCGTTGAATTAAAACCTGAAACTACTTCATTGATGATGATGGAGAGCAACGAATGGGTGTGGCAATGAAAGAATTAAAGATGATGATTGAAGGAGGAGAGAGAGAGAGAAAGGGGTCTCGACGGTTATGGAGGATAGAGAAGATGAAGAGGCAGAGCATCGGTTGCCCTATTCGTAGCCCTATTCTTCGGTTGTTGCTGGGCTAGGAGTGTTGAGGAAGAAGAAGAAGGGTCAAGGGATGTTGGGTAACGGTTGAGAGAGAGAGAGAGAGAGAGAGAGAGAGAGAGAGAGAGAGAGAGAGAGAGAGAGAGAGAGAGAGAGATGAAGATGGAGTTGATGAATGGGGCTCGTCGGTCTTTCTACCCCTGAAGGCTGGGAGAGAGGAGAGGGAAATAACGGGTTCAAGAGGAGGGAGAAGAAGGTAGTGTCACGTGAGGCGCGCGTGAGACCTTTTAGTGAGAGGGCAGGGAATTAGACTGCCTTATTATCGAATTGGGCCAAGCCCAATCGCTAGGGAGAGGAGAGGGAAGAGAGGGCAAAGGGCTCCCCATTTGGGCTTCAGGACTAGGCTGTTGGTTGGATTGAGGCTCCTTCTTTATCATTTACTTCAATCTTCAATCTGATCCAGTCCTTGCATTTATTGCTTATTTCTCCACTTTTATTTTCAATTCCTACAAAATATACAAAACAATATTAAAATCCTAATTTAATAATTTATTTCGAGCAATTATTAGATAGTAAAATGGTATAAAATATCATAATTTTTGGTTGAACAAATACCCCACACCGAAGTTTTGCTCGTTCTCGGTAAAACAAAACTAAATATCCTAGAAAAGAAACTAAAATCCTAACTCACTTCCGTAGGAATTACAATTCCGCTTAGCACGTACAACAAGCCCTTTAAATCCCTAAGATACTTCTAGTAGACGAGTAAGCTCTCGTGAGAATTTGCAGAAGATATACCACCAAAATCTCTAAAAGAAAACATAAACAGAAACTTGAAAATCTTTTTGTTTCCCCAAAAATTAATATGCACAAAACTGGAGAAAGATATATACATATTCTAATCAACTAAATCACCTATATAGCAAAGATATTGGCCTGCATATAAGTAGAATGTACTCATCAAGGCTCTCTACCTCATGGATGACATGAAAGTACTAACTTTTCACCGCACTGTACATCAAGAGTTTGAATCCATCCCAGTGCTTATGTGCAAGTGCATCATCATCCTAGGTCATAGGTTTACCAGAATTAAACTCAATCCCACTTGACTAACACAAACTACATTATTGACTTATTAACATAGAAAGCAAGCTTTCCCAGTAGCATGCACCTCAAAGGGCAATGCCCAGTAGTGCATTCCTCAAAGGGATACTTATCATTCCAAATTTTATCTCATTTCCTTTTTGTTTCTTTCGTTTCTTTCAATTTCATTTTTTGTTTTTTTTCTTCTTTTGGAATGCAAACAAAAACCAAAGTAATTGTATCAAAGACAAGTGGGAGAGCTAATCATAGAAGACTAAGACCTTAAGATAATAACGATGGTATAAATAGAGATTAGATTGCACATCAATAATGAACAATTGGAGTTAGAATGAGGGCTAAGAATGACACAGTGAGGACAAAGACCTATCATGCACATCACGCTTATATACAAGTTAATAGTCAAAGTACAGGGGATTTAAGTTGATCTAAAGAGCACAAAACAAAAATCTTTTTGGATTTTCAAAGTTTTTTTGAATTTTTTAATTGTTTTCAAAATTTTTCAAAGTTTCCTTACTCCCACACCTAAATTTCACAATGTCCTCACTGGGAGCAAAAAGTAACAGAAAACATAAAATAAAAACTAAAGAAACATTAATATACAAAATAAAAAAGAAAAGTCAAAACTAAAGACAAATGCAAGACTCTAAAATTCAAAAGAAAACAAAAACAAAAATAAAGGCACAAAAATATATGCAAAAGAAAACATAGTGAAAAGAGAAACAGAGAGGAACAAGTATACCAGGTCAGGTGCAGAATTACACCTAAGCTATGCCTTCCTTATGACCAAGAAATTTATGGAGTAACAGCCACTCCATATCGAATGAAACATCGCTACTTAAATCAAAACTTGTTGGACCACGTAGCAGTTTATCAATGACAGAAGCCCAATTCTCAACAAAAGTAATGCAACAAAGATTAAAGAATTGGAGCCAAAATGAGCACATCCACCAAAGCAATAAAGCATAAGTAAGGGCCGCTTCAACTTATCAAATTGTTGTGCCCAAACATCAAACAGGCAGATATAATTCAAACTTGCCATCCAGTGGGTCATTGGCATAGAAAGTATATCATCATAAAGGATTGGTCTAGAGAAAATAGTGGGTGCAAAGTCCAAAAATAGTGGGTGCAAAGTTCACAAGTTTGTTAAATTCAATATGCGCAAGAGTCTGGTCTACGCAAAATTTTCAGTGACAATGGTCTCAGACTCGATAAATTTAGACTTGGAAGATCAAGAAGGTCAGTTTCGATGGGGTCGAAAGAAAAAGATTCATACTCAGTAGACAGATCTACATACAAACCCACATTGACATTAAATCCACATGAAAAAGATTCATATTCTATAGAAAGAATGCCATCATTAAAGTCGAAAATAGTGGGCTTAATTACCACCACAATAGTCTCCTGTAAACAGTATCGTCTGACTCATCAAAATCACGATGCTCAACTTCAAGTGTGATGCTCATATCTAATTCACTTACTCTTTTAAGGTCTTCACCCTCCTAAATCTCACAATAGTCGTTCAAAGTGGTGAGTAGGTCGACAGAAACTAGGACATCCTCAGTGACATCCTCAGGTGAGCTAGCGTAGGGTGCAAGGTCTTGTGATAGAGATGTAGGAAGGCTACTCTCTTGTTCTAGACTAGGCAAAGGCATGTCAGTATTCAAGTTGGGCCTAGCAAGATAAGGGGGTTCAAAATCATCATAAAGACTAACTTCAGATTTAGGAGATCCTAAACTAGAGTTAGGCTCACTGTAATTCTCCCCACTTTGAGTAAAACAATCAGAATATTCTGCAATTCTCAATTTCATAATCTCTAACATCTTATCAGTCATTTCATTTAGCTTCTTTTCCACACTTGCACATTTAGCATCAACATAAGCACGATATGGGTAATTGCAAGCATCATGATCAGAGGATTCACAATAATCGTACAAAATAGGAGACACACAAGAGTAAGAGCGGTCATGTGAATCTATAAAGTGATCCTAAGGGTGAGGACTAATAGGAAAAATAGACCCGCCATGAGTTAGGTAATCAAAATTATTTCTAGCTTGGTCAAATGCATAGGTATCCCAAGCTAGTTTTTCAAAGAAATTCCAAACTTTATCTTGAGTTTTAGATAATAAGCCTAGTATACCTCCAGGATAAATAGACTCAATATAATCCCAAGATTCGGAATTCAAACCCACAGTAATGACCTCACAAATTTTTCATTTTTTAAAATTCTGATTCTATTGAGCATGATAATCATTAAATCTCGAAAGATAACTCCAAAAAGGTTCATGCTCATATTATGGGAAATTAAAAGCTGGCATACTTGAAACTCGTGTTTCTTCAATTGTAAGATTTTTTCCCTTTTTTTTTGAATTTTCAAGTTTTGAATTTTTTAATTTTTTTTGAATGAAAGAAAATGCATCTACGACACTATTTACAAACCAATGACTAAAACAAAAAGAAGAGACGCAAATAATTAAGTGAACATAACAAAATAAACTAACAAAAATAAGACTATGTGACCAAAATAAAAGAAAGACTCAAAAATCAAATAGCGACCTAACACAAAAAATAGAAAATAAACACAAATACAAAAGAACAACACTTTTTTTTCTGATTTTTTTTCTGCTGTTTCTTCTTCTTGCACAAATATCCAAATAGTTAGTCCTTTTTTTTTTTCCGCAGAAAATAATTACTAAAATCAAAATTAAATGGACCGAAATAAAAACCAAAATAGAAACTTTAATTGAAAATCAAAGACAACTAAAACAACTAAAACTAAACTAATGCACACAACATCGAAAAATCAAATATACGAAACAAAAACGAAATTGATGCAAACGACTCTAATTGCTAAACTATGACGCGACGCAACCTAATTTCACAACGCCATCCCTAACAACGGCGCCAAAAACTTATTGTGATTTTCCGCAAGCGTACCGTTTATCGTTGTAACACTTCAGATGACGATCCACAGAGATGGTTGTGAAATTAGGTTACCAAAAATTCTAAACTAAATTGGAACCGGATACTAATTAACTAATTCCAAGGTCTTATTACTCCACAAATTTAATAGACTAAGTGAGTAAGATTAATTCATCAAATTTGGACAATGCTCTAATTTGTAAGAAATCCAGCCAAAATAAAAAAACACCAAACCGTAAATAATTTCAATTCATTAATGCCAATTGTAATTACTCCCTGCAATCAAAACGCATTCACCATAGAAGGTGACGGCAGTGCGAGCAACAATCGAACCCAAGGATCAATAAAGCACACGAAGATGGGAGCAGAATCAGAGAACAGGAGCAAATGAAAGGAACAAAAGCACAATATCTGAATGATAATTCAGCCAATCCAACTTAAAACAAAACAAAAACCTCGCTCGAATTGAAATAACAAAGAACTAAACTACAAATTCGAAAACCAGGAAATTACCACAAATTCAAAAACCAGGAAATTGCAAAAAAAAAAAACCTAATCTATCCTGTATGCTACGCCAGCCTACTCTTCTCCTAATTTGCTTTGACCTCCATTAAAAGCCTTCCAAGAACGCCCCTTCAGCTCCCCTTTTCTTCATCTCCTTGAATTAAAACCTGAAACTGCTTCATTGATGATGATGGAGAGCAACAAATGGGCGTGGTAATGGAAGAGTTAAAGATGATGCTTGAAGGAGGGGAGAGAGAGGGTTTCAACGGTTATGGACAATGGAGAAGATGAAGAGGCAGAGCATCGGTTGCCATGTTCGTAGCCTTCTTGTTCGGTTGTTGCTGGGCTGGGAGCGTTGAGGAAGAAGAAGAAGGGTCGAGGGATGTTGGGTAATGGTTGAGAAAGAGAGAGAGAGAGAGAGAGATGAAGATGGAGCTGATGAATAGGGCTGAATCGTTGGTCTTTCTGCCTCTGAAGACCGAGAGAGAGGAGAGAGAAATGACGAGTTCAAGAGGAGGGAGAAGAAGGCAACGTCACGCGAGGCACACGTGAGGCATTTTAGTGAGAGGGAAGGGGAATTGGACTGTCTTATTATCGAATTGGGCCAAGCCCAATCGCTAGGGAGAGCAGAGGGAAGAGAGGGCAGAGGGCTCGCCATTTGGGCCTCGGGACTGGGCTGCTGGTTGGGTTGATGCTCCTTCTTTGTTGTTTTCTTCAATCTTCAATCTGATCCAGTCCTTGCACTTGTTGCTTGTTTTTTCATTTTTATTTTTAATTCCTACAAAATAAACAAAACAACATTAAAATCCTAATTTGAGCAATTATTAGATTATAAAAAGGTATAAAATATGACAATTTCTGGTTGAACAGATGTTGAAGTTAATTGGGAGTTCAATTCTTTGATAAAATATTTGAGAAAATGTTAATCCTACAATTTTCCATCCTTGAAAGTTGAAGGGTGTTTTGAGGTCGAAAATGAGCCAGCTAGAACTCCTTCTACCATGGGAAACAATAAATGTCTCAAGAAGGGCATGCAAGTCAAGCAAGGTGGGAACAAGAGTGTTAAAGCCAACAAGGTGATGGTTAATCATGCGAGGAGGAAATACATGACAACTGTGCTCAATGAGGTTCTTGGCCACTTAAAGACAAGGAATAGAAGTTGTAGTTTTCCTTAGGTGTGGTTCGTGACGCTGATGTTGTTACTTTATGTAATGTATCTAAGGTAGGTACTACTGATGTTGTATATGCCTAGGGGATGGGTATTGAAGTCATGGAAGGCGCATACTAACATGATTAATTAATGTTTTTTTTATTGAGTTAGTCGCCAAAAAAAGAAAAACCAAACCACAGTTGTAGAACTTGTGTGTGTGTGTGTGTTTTTTTTTTTTTTTTGGGGCATCAAAGAAATAGGTAAAATCATCAAATGATAAAAGCAAAAACTAGTATCTACAATATAGACTCAACTCAGGGGGGGGGGGAAGTACAACCTTTACTATTAAAATGAAATTTTAACTCTATGAAATCTCAGTTGCTATGCATTGACTATTCATCATCCCATAACAATAACTGTTTTCCAATAGTACGTCCTCATGATGAGATCACCGAATCTACGGTATTCATCTTCAAAATTTGAACTTGATGATCTAGTGAAGACTTTGTGAATGAGGTATCAATCCAATATGAAAAACTTATTTTGGTTAAATATGCATATTAGTATATTACATGCATAAAACGATTTGTTAATGTGGGAACAATTTATTAATGTGCTGCCTTCACTGTAGAAATCACGAACGTGCGCTGCCTCGTCTGTTACTCGGGTTGCAGCAAGAAAGCCTTGAACCAAAAAGAATAAAATAAAAATGGCGACATCGCAGGATCTGGGCGCGAGTGAGACCAAGGAGGAGAAGAACAAGAATCATGGATCCACTAAATTCTTCGTGTTTGTAGATTACGTCTTCCTCTGCATCTTCTTCGCCTTCTTCTGCTTCATTCTCGTCAAGTTAATTGGACTTTAGATTTCATTCCTCGTTCTTTCACCCCATCCAATTTCCAGCCTCTCATCGTCGTTTCAAAGGTAAATTCTTTTTATTTCTTTTCTAGCAATGGCAGTTTTTGTCTCAATGCTATTGAATCCCCCCCCCCCAAAAAAAAGACCTTTCCTGCGTGTTACTTTTAATTCATGGCATATTGATGTATTATCCGCCGCAATTCATATTTGGGTCTTGTTTGATCAATCACCGAATCAGAAGCAGCATCTGTGCCTTTACCCAATCGGATTGTCGCCTATGGATTGATTGGCGATTTGCCTTGATCATGTGAGGACTAGTCGAGAAAGTCTCATTTATTGATTTTTAGGGTTCAGTTAAAATTGGTGGCATTGATGTTGCCACTTGCCGACATTACAAACTAATGTCGCTACTAGGGGAGCCGAGGGGTCAAGGGGTAAGATGTACACAATCTTATACTTCCAAATTTGCAATGAATTAGACGAGTTTCCTACTGGACCCTAGATTCGAGAGATGTTGGCTGAGCACTAGTTAGAAGAAAAAGGACAAGTAAAGTTCAGCAAACAAATTTGTCTTGGTTAAGGGGTATTTTTGAAACTGCAAATAAAGTGAGGTAAAAATTGCTGACAGATTAGGAGGTGGACGTGTGATGGGTTTAAATTACAACAACCTTATGTGGGTTCCAATGTTTCATCGGGTGGGTCTTGTAGGGGTCAAGCTGTACATAACCTTATACTTGAGTCATGAATGTGCATTTTACTTATGAAGCTAAAAGTAGGGCTACTATTGTTGCTTTATGCTGTGTTTTAATGTTGTATTTCCATCAAAGTTATTTGGATTATGGATCACCCGAACTGTGAATCCTGGCAAAGGAATTGTGGTGAATTTATGAAACTTTAGTCAAATTTAGGCATTCAGATGATCACTGTGTGTGTGGACCAATAGTAGATTGTGATTAAGCCGGTGGAGTTATGTCCATGGTGCTTTACTGGAGTTGTTACTACTTTTAACTACCTTTGAAGATTTGACTGCTCAAAATTATTTAAGGATATTCCGAATTGCTGACATGATGTTCAACTTTTCCGAGCTTTTTGGACCATCATTATATACTCATGTCAATTATATGCCTTTGTCATGTAACATAGTGACCATACAACTGGATGACTACATAGTCTATATGTAATCTTAGATAGTGACCTTTTGTCGATTCTCAGCTGCCTAGATTTGACATCACCTGTCCAGTGCCCAGAATGAATTAATCTTGAGGTTTTGATACTGTAAGACTCTTGGTTGGCGGTTAATCTAGCAACAGCAGTTGAGTTTAAGTGGCATTGGTATTGGGTTCCCTCCTGAGGGTTGGGATCTTTTTGTTCTCCCTTTTTTTTGGGGTTTTCTTTTTTTTTTTTGGGGGGGGGGGTACACAGATGCGAGGAGGCTGAGCTTGATCTGGATTTTGTGTGCTTCCTCGCTGCTTTAGACCATGATGAACCCAAAGCTCCACCTAGGTGCTACTACTGAGCCAAATTTTTTTAAGAACTAAAAAAGACAAGAAAAATGTGTGCTATCTTGGAAAAGTAGAAATATCTGTCACAGCACACTCTTTTTCCTGAAACTATATTCATGGGACCATATCGCCCCTGAGGACCATGAATGTGAATAATGAGCTCCAATATGTACCTGCTTGTGCAGCAACTAGAAACAAATATAAGTAGTTCTTGTTTTATTCGAAATTTTAAATCAGCTTGCACCAGAGCCGGTGTTTCCTGACCTCTTCTCTTACTTTCACCATTTGATATGAACAAATGGGTTCCCTTTCTTTCCCCTTGATCTTGGCCTTACCTTTTTTTTTTTTTTTTTTTTGTTGGGTTATGATCAATTCCAGGCAGGTCAATGTAGGTTATTTCACCTCATATATGGCCTTGACTTGAAAGTGGGTTCAACAATATGGTCTGGTTTCAATATCCACTTCACATGGAGCTGATTGTAGGGTTGACTTTTCAACAACCAGTTTTGTCTCTCAACAATTTTGTATTGGTTAGCTTTCATTCTGTTCTAAAATTCCCTTGTTATCAATAGATTATGTTTAATAATTATATCCATTACAAGTTTTATGGTATTTCTGGATGGATGGGGCTACTGTCTGTTTGGTGACCTTACATCCTTCAATGCAGTATGTTCTCTTCATTGTCTTTTGACCTTTCTGGTTAGGACGCCTGGAGATTTTTAACTGATTTGTTGTAGAAGTGTCATGTCGGAGGTGTCTGCTAAATAGCTGCCTTGCGGGTTTTTTTAGCTGTTCGATTAGACAACTGTGTTTAAGGGTTTGCTCAATAGCTTTTGAAGATAATTGCTTAAGCCCTATTTAAAATTTTTTTCCGAAAAATTGCTTAATCCCAAAAAAGGCATTTGTCCCAAAACTATTTGTCTTAACATTGTTTCTGAAGTAGGCACTAAATGCTTTTGCTGCCAGGTTACCCTTCAGTTTAGAAGTGGCTATTCTTGAAGCAGAGTTGAACTCTGCTTTTCTATTTTATTAGCTACATACGCTACCGGCAAAAAACTCTAGCTAAGCACGTCCAATGGACGGCTCATGAGCCAAAGGCCTCGGCATGCATGGGAGCCGTTCGTGGCTGGGCAGCAGACGGCTCACGGCTCGTGCCTCACGAGCTGGCTCGCCCAGCCATACCATGCTTTTTCCTTTATTTTTTTGGCTTCAATTTTGATTATTCTTTTTTTTTTAGACGAAGTTTTTTTGGGCTGAGTAATCTTACTTTTTTCTATTGAATTTTTTTTGGGGTTCACTCATGTTTTTCTTTTGGACTTTTTTGGGTAGAAAGTTTTTGATAAAATTTGATGATTTTTTTTTTTTGCTTGAATTTTTTTCAAAGAAAAGCAAATTATTTTTATTGAATTAGATAACCATAAATTATTGTTCAAACATAGAAAAAATATTTATATTGATTTAGACAATGCCATTTTGTCAAAACAAATAATAAGATATGTTTGGTGGTGGACTCAATAGGTATTACTATATATTGTAAGTCAAAGTTGCGAGCCTTGCATCGAAGACAAGAAGGATTGTGAGATAAAAAGTTGGCTTACAAAAACTGATGTGAAAGTAGTAAACCCCTACTGGCTACTGGTGAGTCAAAAATTTGGCTTTTGGCTCACCATTGTATATGCTCAATGTGCAATGGTGAGCCAAAGTTTTCAGCTCACTAGTGGGGGCCACTCACCTTCATATCAGTTTCTAAACTAACTTTTTTAATTACAATCTTTCCCCTCTCTAATACAAGACTCATAATTTTGACTCATTACATAAAATAATACCTATGAAGTCCGCCATTAAATATACTTTGTTATTTTTTAGCAAAGTGAAATTGTTAACTCAATGAAAATATTTTTTTCGATCTCTGAAAAACAATTTATGGGTTATCTGATTTAATGAAAATAATTCTATTTTTGAAAAAAAGAATTTCAAGCCAAAAAAATCATCAAATTTTAGTAAAAAATTCCTATCCAAAAGGGTCTAAGAGGAAAAATGGGCTAGCCCAAATTATTTTTCTGAAAGGAAAACTATTCAAATTTTATCACTTGCCCAACCCAAAATATTTTTCAACTCCAAAAAAAAAAAAAAAAAACCAGAAAATCAAAAGGAAAGCGCAAAAAGGCAAAAAGCAGGAAAAGGAGACTGAGGGAGGGAACGAGCGCCTCCCATTGACGAGCCAACTTGCGAACTTGAGCCAATCGAGGCATGGAGGTGAAGCAAGCACTCGGGGTGCGCGCCGAGGCTCCTGAAGGGCCGCTATATGTGAAAACTACAAATAGCCTCACTTGCTATGTACATGCACTCATTCAAGCTAGTACTTCGGGAAACCTGCTCATACTGAATTTGAAGGCCATGTTGATTCTTCTCGGGAACGAAATAACGTAGAGGTGATTCATGGGTGGGGGTTGGAAATTTCAAACCCAGAGGCCAGGGTTGGGCACAAACGTGTCATCGTCTCTGGGCAAATCAGAGGAACCACCAGCAAGTTGGTAGAAGCCACAAGTACATGCAGGCATAGGGACCAGAATCCGGCCCACTTCCGCAATGATCACACTGCCTTCTGGTTGCTTGCTTTCATCACTTTTTGTTGCTGTGGCTTTGGCAGTTTAGTGCGTCGCTAGTCATGGCAAGTAGAACACTGACTAGGAGGTCGAGAAAGCGAGTTTTTGAGTAGTGAGGACTGACAATCATTTTGGAATCAAGAGGAAGGAAGCTGCATGATGGGGGTCAGGGTGAGGTGTTGTGGCCTCTTATAGGCATGTAGGCGAGAGTGTTGGGTGATACTCAGGCGGTGAGTTAAGAAGCCATTCAAGGTTCGGAGTCTTGAGATGATGTGTTTGTGAAAATGAACAGAGATATCGTGAGGCTTTGTTCAGTTTACCATCTGCTTGAACGGCTATTAATGGTACTCTAGACGTGATCATGTGGGCTGCATTGCGTTCCTTTGTGTTGCACTGACAAAGAATAATAGGGTAGTTGGCTGATGCAGCTGGCTCTCTCTGCCTTGACCAATGTCTGAACGCTGAACCTTGGTTCGGGTTTCATGCCCGTTTTGGAAGGCTTTACCGTAACTTCTCCTTCCACCAAGCTGGCTTTATGCCTTTAACACTCCCACCACAAACCAAAATGGGGAAAAAAAAGCAAGAGTCAATTGGCTTTCCAATCCGTCTTCGGGTTTATTATCATTTAGCTTGCTAATGTAGGTCACTTGCAAAACAAACCATGACCATTCAGTGGCGGAGCCATTAAAGGGCAAGGGGGTCAATTGACCCCCAGCTTTTTGGGGAAAAAAATAAATGTGGAATACTCTGGTAGAAAAAAATAGATATATATTAATTAGTTTTTAGATACTTCATAAAAGAGTGCACAGTAGGTTGGTTGCCTACTTATAACGTCGTGTGGGAAGTCGTAGGTTCGACTTCTTGTGCTGCCTTTTGTGTATTTTTTTTTTTTGAATATTTTTAAAAATCTGTCGAACGACGATATTATACTTTACTTTCAAAACATGAGATCTCGTCGAGGACAACTTTCTTAAATGTATTAGCTATGCACTTCATTTTTAGAATTATTAAAATTTATGTTATGTGTATTATTAATCTCGCCCCTCCTTTCTTCGAATCCTAGCTCCACCCCTGTGACCATTCCCAATAGAATTGTTTGGGTATCTGCTAGGTCACATGGATTTCATTGTTATAATGTCTAGAGTTTCTTGTATTCCACGGGTGAGCTTTATTCTAGCAGATACGTCAAAAAATAAATGTGTCTTGTCTTTGCAATGGATTATTTACTTAGAAAACATAGTCTTTAAAATCATGAAATTGTACCACAAATCGTATTTGAAGTGCAATTTTTCTTTTATATGCATTGTTGCTGCGGATTATTTTAAAAATATTGTAATCTATGATGCTGTTTATTTGAGACCTTAATATTGATTTATAAATCCTGCTACAATTTTGCGGCCGCTTTTTAACATATAATTGTATTCGTAAAACTTTTTATGTAGGTCTATTGGAAATGGTTTCTCTATATGCAGTCATGTACGTAGGGGTAAAACGGCCTATATATCTTCAGATCCCGTGAAAACGAGACTAACACTGAGAATTGTCGTGTCGTTTTCATGGCCTTGTTTTCTACTTGACAAGGGATAACAAGGGTGAGGCTAAGGATGCTTATTATAACGGTAATAGATAGAGAATTATGCTAGGAGCTTGAGAAGATTCAAAATGACTCCAAAGTGGAGTACTTGGCATGTTTGAGACATAGAAGCAGCGGATTCTCAAAATAACGCGGCGTTGCAAGGGCATCCAAATTCTGTTCGGTCATTTGATTTGTGAAGAGATGAAGATTGGTTGAGAGTCGAATTGGGTGGCAATGGTGCCTCTCTGCCGGTGGCAGACGTTAGGAATTTGAGGATTGGATAGGATGTGTGAAAATTTACAAAAATAAACAAGATAAGCAAACAAACTAATTAATACCAAAATACGTCGGATTTACGTGGAATAGGAATAATCACGGTAGAAGCAATTGAAAAATTAAACTCAACATTTCTTCTATATATAGTATCAGATTTTTGGTTGGTTATCCCTTGTATTCTAACCCGGCGGTTTCCGTAATTGGCTTATTATGTTTGCATTCGGACACTTGTATTGTGATTTTCGCGTTTTCTGCCTTATCAACAATTGGAAAACATAATACATGGTAAATTAATTCATATAGTTAGTGGATACTAAAATTATTAGATATGGAGACAATATGACATAGTATGTTGATCAAGATATGGTATGTTTGGCAGACTTATGTTGATATTAATGAGATCTTAATCTGATGATATAAATTAGGTATCAAGTCAGTAATTTATGGTATATACCCATGTACTTAACTATGTATATACCTATATAAAACGATGTGTATCATGCTAGAATACATACATTTGTATCTAAGAATTTTTAAAACACAGTACACACCCTCTTATATAGGTGTGTACATAGTTAGGTATATGAGTATGTACCATAGAATTTTTGGTATCCAGCCGGATTCTTTCATCGCCTTTGTATATAATAACTAGTATTCTTGATCCCGTGCTTCACATAGAAATTTTTTTAGCCTTTACTATGATAATAATATATATACAAATTATTATATATTTCATTTAAAAAAATAAATATTATATGTGCATGTACCTATGGAGAATAATCTTACATATGGAATATGTAAGTCGACAAATGTTGGTAGAAGAATGGGATGACGATTGCATTTTCTTCTCTTGAAATCAAAAGTTTGGTGCCTTTTGGTTGTAATTTGCATTGTTAGTATCATTTCATATACTAGTTTTTTACGCATGCGTCGCACGATCGCTATCATTTCTCAGTTGATAAGTATTAGTATCTTGTTGTATATGTTGTTGTTGGTGCTATACTATACTGAGTTCTACGGACTTGATGGTAGCACCTCTTTTCTAATTTTGTTTCATATGAAGTCACTTAATTATATGTACCTGAATTTTTTATATGCAGTCTATCTTTTTTAATCTTGTTAATCAGGAAGTTTTTTATTGTTGTTTTTGGTTTTAAGATATTATGTGGTTTGTCGCTGCATGATTTTTTTTAAGTTTAAAAGGATCATGATTATGTCAAATAACTATATTGATGGCGAGGGCAAAGAAGTAACGGAAAACCATAGTATTTTTAGTAATTTAATGTAGTCTTTCTTAAGCTTGGGTTTTATTTGCTTCATATGGTAATGTGAAATGTAACGTGTGTAAAGTAGTTCGAATATGAAAATTCATATGGTAATGTAATGTGTGTTATTTACGGGTGAGAATGAATTGCGGATGTATATAACTTTATTTTTTGGTATGTAAGGCAAAATTTAGAGTATTGTTGACACTTTTTTTTTAATCAACTTACCTCTTTTTGCCTTACATACCAAATAATGGAAGTCCAAAGGCACATTATTTTAGAATTATTTTATCGATTTGCGAACTAATATTTTTAACTTTATTTTAATAAGATTAAAACTTCACATTTTAATATTACTATGCTAATGTTATAATTATTACCACATCGATAAATTTAAATATTTTTTAACTTAAGTTATAATTAAATAATTCTAGTTAATTTTATAATTAAATAATTCTAGTTAATTATTAATATTAACATTATACCCTTATAATGTAAGAGTGTGAGTTAAATAATTTTTAATATATTATTAAGAGAATAGATTTTCTTATTAAAAAAAAAGCAAACAATAAATTGATGTACGTATTATATTATTTTGTTCATGCAAAAATAAAGCGAGTCTTCTTTAGTTTTTTTTTTTCTATTAATAACATACTTTTTGATTCTTAATTAATATCTAACTTATATTTTTTATTGTATTTGCATCATTAAATCATATATATTTTATGATTAAATTTTGTTATTAAATAATAAGAAGGTATATGAGAAGTTACCTTATTAAATAAAATTAATATTGTATTAAATTTACATTCATTTTACATAGCATTTTCTTTTTATTTTGAATCTCATTTAGCATCCTATGTTGTATTAAAGTATCTTACATGGCTATTCACTCCTATGTGACATTCTATACGGCAAGCTTATGTGTCGCTCATACATGAGTTCAATCCAACTTTTAATATATATATATATATATATATATATATATATATATATATATATATATATATATATATATATATATATATGATAATATATATATATATATATATATATATATATATATATATATATATATGGCATAGGATTCACAATGAACTACAATCATATTGTATATTACATTTAATATTCCATATTTATTATATTTATGTTAAAAAAAAGTAATAAATTGAAAAATCAATCGGCGTTTGTTGTGATTTAGTATTATCACTATTAAGACAATAATAGCAATAAATGACAATAGTTGCAATAATGGCATTAAATGACAATGATAGTATTATTATTATTTTTTTGGTTCATTTCAGGAGTCAAAAATTCGGGGAGAACGGGTGGGGTAGCTACTGTTCATTTAGTGTGGAAGGTTAGTGCGGGTGGTCCGTGGGAAGCGATTCTGGTGAGCAATTGCAGAGAAGTGGAAGTTGGTGAGAGAGTGTGGCGTTGCAAGTGTGGTGGTGTACGTTGGATAAGGAGGAGAGACAACTGCAGAGCACTTAGAGGCGGGATAGTGGACCGCATCAGAAATCTAGTGAAAGCTATTGTGAGTGCAGTGGTCTGTGGCAGCAATGTGTACATTGGGTTGGTGAGAAAGGTAAGATGATAATTTATTTGTTCCTGAGCTTAAAATTTGAATAAATTGAGTAGGACTTGTGAGTGGTTGTTTTGTTGGTAAATAGTGGTATAGGTTGAATCCTAATAATACTTTGCATTCAGAAGTCGCTATCTCTCATCTGAATGGATGTATTGGTGTGATAGCAGAATAGGGGGTCACCATATTTGTAGGAATGTATGAAAGTGAGGGGGGGATGGTTAGGTATAATAGGGGGGTTAGGGTAGGGGTATGGGGGCATGTGCTTGTATGTTGATGTGGATAACCTAAGATGTGAATTGTTTATTGTGGGTGTGTTATGTTTTTGAAGACTAAAGAAACCCAGTAAGACGGAGGGTATAACCTGGGTAGTCATATGAAGTGTGTCATGTATGTTGAATAGGGCATGGTTATTGGCGAGGTAGGTAGTAGGTAGTTTGTGTGGGGGTGGATACTAGTTATAATGATGTCATTCAATTTATAAAGTGGATCAGTGGGCAGTGTTTGGATTAAGTAGTGTCTGAAGTGGACAATTGGGAGGAACTGAAAAGATAGGGGGATAACTCAGGATTGTGTCTGGAAATATTAGAGGTTACCTTATGGGTATCCCACATAATACAATAGGAGAACCCCTGGTAGTTGTGTTTAAGAATAGTGGTTAAGTATATATGAAGGGTAATATGGATGGGAATTATAATCCAAGTTGTTATGTGAGGGTGCTTGGGGGGAGGGATATGTATATAACCCAAATTTTGGCGAAGGTAAGGTGAGGTTGGGAACCACAGTCGGTAGGATGATATCCAAGGTTATGTGCGTTTGTGATAAGATGGTTTGTTGGTAAATCTATGTGGTAATATGATATATACGGTATATGTTGGAGGTGTTACCGCGGCAGTACCGTATACGTATTAGTTGTGATTGGATGAAAAAATTGTATGTATGTAGATGTATTTTGGATGTAACGAGTGTGAGTTGGTATTGTTTTGTAGGTGATATAATGAAATTAAAAAAGGGGAGCAAAAGGCAGAGGGAGGAAGAAACAGCTTTGAAGGTGAAGAAGAGTAGGGGGACTGTGATGGATGATGAGTTGAAGCTTTCGTCTTGGAGTGATTTTGATCCGAAAGAGGAAGGGGAGAGTGAAAGTGAAGAGAATGTGTCCTTGGTGGAGGAGACATCAGTTGAGTTGGTGAGTTGGGATCGTTTTGGGAGTAGCGAAGAAGAAGTATCATGTAGGGAGGGTGAGGGGGCAAGCACTGGTCCAATGAAGGGGAAGAAGGTTGTTCCTTGAGAGGGTAGACGAAGGAGGCGTAAGACGGCGGGTGATGGTATCGTCAGTGCTGGTGATGGAGTCACAGAGAGGGGTCCAGTTCCAGTGAGCGTTAGGGGGAAGTGCACGTTAGAGTTAATTTGCGATTTTAAGAAGAAAATGGAAGGTTATCACAGAGAAGTAGTTGAGCGCACCATATTCAAGCCAGTATAGGGGTACAGAGGGTTTTCGATGCAGAGGGACTTGATGACCGCTCTCGTCATGGCATGGGTAGCCCGAAAGAAGGGGTTCAGGCTGGCTGGCAGGGTGGTTCCGTTTTCCGTGTTTGACGTGGCATTGTTCACGGGGTTTTCAGCGATCGATAAGCAAGTGCAGTTTGGGGATGAGTTCGACTAGACGGCGTTGGGGAGGCTGGTGAGAGAACAGATGGGGAAGTATGTGGAGGAGAAGAGGCAGAAAGCGATGAGGGAGAAAGGTAGCAAGAAGCCGAAGGTGTTTAGGCACCATATAAAGATGATGAGGGAGTTGTGCAAAGCAAACAGGGGCAAGGAACAGGTTGGACAGTGACTACGATTGTTTGGTTGGATGGTAATTAATGGATTGTTTTTCCCTCATACACCGTATGGAGCAGCATGGTGTGTACAGAAGTATGTTGAGGATGTAGGTGGTTTGGGTCAGTGTTCATGGGCTGAGGCAGTGTGGAGGTTCTTGTTTGAATCACTGGAGGAGATGCAGAAGAAATTGTGTACGGGAGAAGTGTTTGATGTACAGATGAATGGCTTCACCCAACTAATTCAGGTAGTGATTTATGCAGTTGTTGACGTATGGTATGTATTCTTAGTTGTTGATGTTGTGTAGTGGTTGTTGTTGATAAGATGTTACTTTGAATTGTCAGAGTAAGAACTGATTGAGTAATGTGATGTTGTTGGTCGTAGGTGTGGTTCTACGAGCACACCAAATGTTTGGAGAAACATGATAGGAAGCGGTATCTGTGGATAGCCAGTTGGGAATAAAGTTGATCATGGGGGATGGTATGGTGCATTCAAGCTCCTCGCAGATATCAAGGAGTGTCAGGTATGCAAACTGATGTGAATGTCACGTAGTACGTGTTCTGTAATAGGTACGAGTGATGTTATATACGTGTGATGTGCATAATATGTGCATGTGTTGATGTTATGAGGATAGGTATGGTCTCGGAATATTTGTGGAAGCGAGAAAGTCGAATTGTGTTCAGTATGAAAGGGTGGATGTGTTGAAATAAATATGTGCTCACATTTGTCTGGAAATTGTGGACTTTGTGACAGGTGATACTAGTGTTGCTACCGCGCGATGAGGAGAAAGTGGAACCCATTATGGGGGCGTTCTTGGGAACGAATGACTGTCGTTACTATGTAATGGATGCTGAGGTAATGTATGAAATGATATGTTACACCTGTCAATAGGAAGGTATGAAGTTCAATGTAATCATTGGATGGGTGGGTGGTTGGGTCTCTACTGAGTGTTGTGCAATGTATGCAGGGTGTGCTGAGCTATGAGGAGAGACTGTTGCGCACGCGCGAGAACTTGCACGTAGAGAAGGAGAGGCACTTAGGCACCCTTGATACATTACAATTATGGTGTTCTCGAGCACAGGAGTTATAGGGTAAGCTGAAGAAGTTACAAGGAGGGGCAGAAGCTAGTACAAGATGGTGGTGCCAATGGTGGGGTTGGGGAATATTTACAGTACGATGTTGGTAATGTTAGGGTTAAAAGTGTTAGTGTGCAACATTGTCCCGGGTGAGGGGAGTGTGCCAGTGGAGGAAATGCACTGTTCACCGGGGTCATGCAGGGTGCAGTCTGTGGCGAGGGTGGTAATGGTTGCACACTTGAGGATGACCTGGATGTGGAATGTGATGATGAGGAGAATAGTCCACATAGGTCAGTACTGTCGGAGCCTGACCAGCGAAGTGTAGGTCATGAGGGAGAGGCAAATGCAAGTGGTCACAGCAGTCCATATCCGTCAGACACAGCTGAGGTTGGTGCTACAGCTGAGGTTGCTGCTGCTGAGGAGAACACGGTGCACTGTATAGCCGGGATGACAGTGGGGAAGAATGACGGTGCTGTGATAATGGAGGTCGCTGCAACGACACCTGGTACTACGGTAGGGGCTGAAAGGGTTTCAGGGCAGTTAAGTAGGAGCAGCACATCAAACCTTGTGAAGCGAATGAAGATAAAGTTGCGTGCGCAGACCGGCAGCGGTGCATGGCTCACCGTATAGGTATACATATCGCAGTCGCGGTCATAGGTCGAGGGTCAAGTCGAACTTCGTCAGGGTGAAGGGAAAGCGAGGGAAGGGCCCGATGGAAAACATCCACGTTGGAGGTCCTCCGGAGGAAGTGCACGCGACACATGAGAATGCCATCGTCGGCCCGGTGCCCGGTGTCGTTGATGATGATTGGTCAGCCTTTTCATTCTCAGCGCGGGTATGACATACCACCTTCTATATGTGTTATGATTATCGCCTGTTTGGCTAATGCAGATTGTGTGTATGGTTTTGGCAGGCAATGCAATATTATATAACTGCCCCGTTATCTGTATTGGAGGAGGACCTAGTCAAAAGTATCTGGAGTGTATACAAAGTGTTAGAGTGAACAGCAAGGAGTGGTAAGTGAAGAGTAACAGAAGTTGGCATTGCCTGGAGTTGTTGCATGTAGTGAGGTTCATGTTTTACCAATGGAATGAACATGTGCAGAGACAGCAACATGGTGCAGTGTCTGCCTTAAGAGCACTGATACACGTCGTACTAAAAAGTGGAGCAAGTGACAAATCGGGCAGGTACTGCATTGAGAACTTCGCTATAGACATGTATTGTGCATTGCTTCGCAAGCGTCAGGACAAGTGTGCAAAATTGTGCTGGCGGTCTGTTTTCCTGGATTACCGCAACATTGTAAAGTGATAAGAATGTCGTTGATCAGGCTATGACAGCTGAGTGATTCATGTGTCCTTTTTACGTTTTGGTGTGATGAAATGTCGATGTTGGTTGTAGGGAATGTTACGTAGCCCAGGGCGTTGTGCTCGGAAGATCTAGGATGAAATCCACAAGAAGAGCATACATGCAGTTCGCTATGTAAGTAAATGTCATAATTCTGTTGAGCTTTTGCAGTTTATGTTCCCATATTGTGTTCATGATGAAAGTTTGTTCCGTGAACGTGGATAGATTTTCATGCCCTTGCTTAACGAAAAAGGTTGCCACTGGTTGCTGATGATTGTGGATTGTCAGTTGCGGCCCCGGTTTCTTGTGTACGACTCCTTAGCGTGTGTTGGGGATGAATCTCGGGATGTGCTTCTGACAAGTGCAGTGAGTGACTTACGCATACTGCAATTACTGTCCTCAGCATGACATCCCAGGTTGTTCATATTTATAGCACATGTCCCCTCATCTGTGTATCCACATTGGAAATGTATATGTGGCCATCGTTGTGCAGAAGGTGGCCATCACAGTTGCATTGCTCGGAACCAATACCCTTGGTGATGCGCTTAGGTGGGATATGGCGAGGCTCAAATGCGTGCAGCCGGACAAGTGAGTATGTTACATTTTTTGTTATACACCGCTACTACGAAGGCAACCTCTTATTCACACTGATGTTCTTACCTTCTGGTATGTGGCAGTGGATATGACTGTGGGGTATTCGTAATGGCATTCATGGACCTCATCTGGGTGAGGGTAGATTCTTAGTGCTTTCAGTAGCAGAATGTGCGGCATTTTAGGGAGAAGTGCTTGGCTAACCTGCTGAAAGGGAACATGCATAACTTCCCATGTTATGCCCGAGGTAAGAACGCGAGTGCTTTATTATTTGAATACACATACCCCTTGTGGACAACCACGGTTACCGGTGTTGGTATTATTTCGCAGGCTGACGTATGCAGGCTGACGTATGCGAACAAAATTTCACCACCACCACATACGTTTGCGTCGTTTTCCTTTCATTATTTTGGTGTCGACTGTTGAGAAATGTTGACTCCTTCCCATTTTATGTACATTTGTGAACAACATTGTAGTAATGGAGTTGTGGCCATTCAACACATTTGTTATTGTATTAGTGATGGACATTTGTGAAGCACCACTGTTGTTGCTGCAGTTATCAGCTGCATGGGTATTCTAAGGCAACACTGTCATTGTAATGTACAGGGGTGATCATGTAGGTGGTTCTTAAGCCAAGCAGGAAACCATTACCAAACCACCCAGGATATCCAGAGTGAAATGTTGGGTATTGCAGACTATCCCAACACAGGATTACAGCCAACGGTGGTTATCCACAATGTTCTGATGGGTTAACCTCATACATTTAATTATGATAGCAAATGACGTAGCAAGTGATTTGGGGGTCATGGAGAAACTCTCCTACTGTAGGGTTGCATACAACATGGGTTTCCATAATATTCTGACTAGTTGGCCTAAGTCTCTCAGTTTATTATGATATTGTATGACGTGGTCATTGCAATGATTTAGGTGGGATGGACAAATTGTCCCAGTTTAGGATCACAGCCAACTTGGGTTATCCACAGTGTTCTGAGGGGTTCACCTAAGTGTCTTCTTAAGTTTATTGTGATATTTTATGTCGTGGTTAGTGTAGGGATTTAGATGGGATGGACAAACTGTCCCAGATAAGGATTACAGACAACATGGGTTATTGACAGTGTTGTGAGGGGTTGGCCTAAGTGTGTAAAGTTTATTATGATATGGGATTGTATGTCGTGGTAAGTGCAGTGATTTAGGTGGGTTGGACAAACTGTCCTAGGTTAGGATCACAAACAATATGGGTTATCAACAGTGTTCTCAGGGGATTGACCTAAGTGTTTTAAGTTTATTATGATATTGAATGCCGTGGTTAGTGCACTGATTTAGGTGGGATGGACAAACTGTCCCAGTTTAAGATTACGCACAACGTGGGTTATCCACAGTATTCTGAGAGGTTCACCTAAGTGTCTTCAGTTGATTATGATATTGTATGTCGTGGTAAGTGCAGTGATTTAGGTGGGATAGAGAAACTGTCCCAGTTTAGGATCACCAACATCATGGTTTATCAAAAGTGTTCTAACGGGTTGACCTAAGTGTCTTAAGTTTGTCCATCCTACCCAATTTAGGTTCATAAACAACATGTTTTATCCACAGTGTTCGGAGGGATTGACCTACGTGTTTTAAGTTTATCCATCCCACCTAGTTTACGATCACGAACAACATGGGTTATCCACATTGTTCTGAGGGGTTGACTTAAGTGTCAGTTTATTTTGATATTGTATGCCATGGTAGCCGGGTTCGCCGATGACCCCCAAATGTTCATTACATTTTCCAGGTTGTCGACATATGTTTCCCAGGTTGTCCACATACTTAGCTCACCCGATTTATGTTGGTAACTAACATTTGGAAGGCAAACACGGGTGGGGAAAGTATTGACACAAAAACTATTCACATAATGTAAGGGTCAATTACACGAGTCTGGAAGGCAGCATAACACCCAATTCAAAAAAACACATTAACAACTCGTTCGCCACATGATACATCAAACACAGGTTTGACATAAGTTGACGGCAACCGGTGACTAGGAGGGCCACACAAAAGCACTATTACCATATAGTTGAAGGTACCATAGGCCCAAGACACATCCAAGGTACCTTCCCATATGTGTGTAAGGTTGGACACATACGGTGCCGGTCAACACATCATTGCAACAAAAAGGCGTACATATTGCACGACAATCGCCAGCCTCCTAAGCACTTCCCTCCAAAAAAGATGTCACACTCGAAACATTAGTTCGTAACGTACGCCACAATGATGACGTATACAACGAATGCGGTCAAGACAAGACACATCCATGTGTATTGCTCCATCAAACACAAGTTAATTTCCGACGTCCATAACTTCTCCTTATCCACAGAACGATGCACTGTCGTGGTTGCGGTCAAGAATTGACCCCTCAATGCCCTGTTCTTAGCTTCTAGAGCCGAATAGATATCTCTTCAACCCTTGTCAAATGATGGTCAATCCACATGAAGTGATTGCACATGCTCTAGCACAAACATAGTAAAATTTGTTATTTAATTTTTGTACATTTGTCCAATTTATTCATTTATAAAATGTGACGACCATAAGTTTTAAAGTATCTATGAACAAATTGGATTAAGTTTTCCCTTGTGGCATACAGTGTGCCTCCTGTACCAGTCTGCAACTATAGAGATGATGTCAACTGGGTCCTACAATTGCAGACAACTTCCTTCTCCCTTGATTCCTCGCCTAGGTTAGCCATTAATTGAGGAATTGAATTTGACGTTCCTGTTTACTGCTGTAGGTGGATTGATGGGAGGACAATTAATGTGGCAAGTGGGTGTATGAAGTTGTACAAAGATAGGTGGAGAAGCTTGGTGGAAGAAATGAATTTAGTGGAGGTTAGGAAAGCATTAAATAAGAGGCACTATACGACTTGTCAAGGGAACCCCGGGTTATTGGCAGGAGAATTCCCTCTAATAACCCAACCATCCCGTCAAAGTGGTGCGCACTAATGGGATGGGGCACCCACTTCCTAATTAATGGAAGTGATGTTGTAATGATGGTGATCATAACAATGAATTTACCCAACTCAGAATACCTTCAAATCTTTGGGTTTTGCTGCATTCGGACCAACCGCTTAAAGACGTGGTCACCTTAGAAAAATTGTGACATTAGGTGAAGGTCTGATGTGTTCAGTTGTTATGTTGTGGGGGAAAAAAGGGCATTCATCATTTACGATTAAACAGGATGAATGCCATTTGTAATGCTGTTCCAACTGATTAAACGTACTAAAACTACGTCGACATATTGAACGTACTAATTTTAGTGTTGAAGGTATGAATCAGTACCAGTTGTCACTATGGCGGGGTAGTACATTAAATTAGAAGTTAATTACAAAAGCACCTAGGTTAGTGGGGGTGGGTGAAGGTAGGTGACATTGTTTATGACATGTACCCCTATATAAGCCCTTTATTTCTCTCATAGCAAAACCCACACTGAAGACGTGCACATTGTATGCAATCATTCAAAAAATTATCTCAACTTCAGTATGGCTAACCTGGTAATTCTGAACAATTCCTACCAACCCTTGGGTCGGTTTAAGGGCTTCACTTCTGCCCTCTTGACAACATCTCCCTCTAAACCTTCATAGACTTCCCTGTCCAGTAATGGGATGATTTCAATCCAAATGAGCGAAAGAAGTTGCGAAACCTTCAGTGTTTGCTGCCCTCCGGTCGACTTGTCCCTGGACAAGTCCCCCTCGTGAGGAAGTTTGATCCAAATTGGCCACAGGAATGGAAGGAACAACTTTGGGTAGATGGACGTCATTGCTTCCGATTGGAGCATATTTGCGAACAAGATGAAATGCTCGAGGCATACGACATTGACCCAATGCTCGAGGCATGCGAACAGGGGTTGGACGGATGACACGTACTTGTTGGCCCTGCCCCCCGGTCGAGCAGCAGTGAAGTTGAACATTAAGCTAACAACCCTGAATGAATTAAACGGTGTCATTTACAAAGTCACAAATTCATCAACTGCAAAACCTCGGGGGTTTCACCTCACGGGTACAACCGGTCACATTTTAGGACGTACACATTTACATATGGAATTGCAAAGGAGTGGCGAGAGCTTCCTTCCAACCAAACCTATTCACTATGACATCTATCATGGGGGCATTTGTGGTGGTCCTCATAGACACACGTCTTGGCAGTTGGAACGCACGAAGCTGCTAAATGAGGTGCATGAGCTACAGTACTACTTCAGGGAGGCCCTTAGCTTTGTTGGCGGGGTCGCGATCCTCTGGAACAACTCCAAAATCGAAGTGTCTGGTTTTGCTGGCCATGACATGGACATGTCATGTATTTTCAAGGTACGTAGGTCACTGAACCATGCCAAACTCCATTTCTAATGCTGTCAATCCTACTGTGCGCACTTTTGCATGATAACTTCACAACCTTTGTTGTGCAAGGATTGCTCTAAGTACCCCACATTTACGGATGTGGGAACCGTCACGGTGTAATGCATCAAGAAATGTAGAATCTTTCCTTCATCATCAAACAGAAGGTGGTTTTGGTAAAGTCGGTTCTAAATGGGTTCCTAAGTACGACCACGTACATGAAGTAGTTCGGCATGTAATGCTGTCATGTGCACGTAACATGAGTAAATTTACATGTTGTGCTGCTTGACTTCGGTTTTGTTTCAATGTAGTTAACCACTGTTGCAACTGTTTAGTACACCAGTATTCCTGATTGTGTGTGTTGATTGCCGGGTTCTGTTCTTTACCAACCGCACCATATTGGTGGGATAACCCAGGATATTGGTACTACAGTATCTCAGGTTATGATAGTGATGTAAATCGAACCACAATTGTTAACTTAGCATAGTACACACCTTATGGACATATATATATACATAGACCTAAGTACGGGACACCAACAACCACATAACCATGTCTCATTGAGATCGACACTATTAACTGACACTGGAATACTAAAGTTCAAAATAAGTCCAGTTAGGGATGGGAGACCATGGCCAACGATGACATGGAAAACCTGTTACAGCAAAATGCAGTACGCAGAAAAGGACACATAGGAGAACACGCAAAATAAACATACTACATGAGCACGACATGTACAACATGAATGACCAACATATCGTCCCCTCTGAAGTTCACCATCGAAGGACAAGCACTGACCACAGCAAACATATTACCCCAACCGCAACCCACAGTAGGTTCATCATCCTCCGAACCTCTGCGTGGTGGTTTGCCACGAACCTGTCGTCCTCCTCATGAACAGAGAAGTTGAATTTCTGTTCTTCGAGCGCCAGCACCCTCGCCTCGGTCATTTCGTCGACCCGGTCTCGTATGACATTCATGGATCTTTCAATGTACGGAGGGTGTACTTCTCAAAAAAATCACACGCAACTTCATCCTACATTAGATAGGTGAGGGAAACACAATCACACAATCATCCATGTACGTTGCCCGTTCCTAACATTAACAACTAGATGCAAAAGTGGAAAGCTTTTACCCTTTTTGGACACGGAGTGTAGCACCTATGGTAAATGTCATTCCCTTCCCGAATTGATGCTTCCAACCCGCAGTTGCACCTAATGTCTTGCATCGTGCAAGCACTACAGCTGTCGTCCGAGTCGTCATCAGATGAAGCCAGATTCGGGGGAGTTGTACCACAAACACATAAACTCCAAAAACATCACGTGTATTGCTCAAAATGTGCATAACCAAATTCATAGCTTGTGGTTGGTAACTGGTACTACACTTAAAAACGCAAAGCAAAGGGTCATTTAGTGAGTGGTAAGTGGATGAGCTATTAATTAATGACCACTATAAGTACAACCAAATCGGATGTTGCACTCGCGGTCATCAAGTGTACTAACCAACCATGTATATATATATATACACACACACACACACACACACACACACATACATACATACATATACGTGTGTGTGTGTATATAATTATATATATATATATATATATATATTATAATAGTATATGTATAAAGCATATATATATCTATCCATATACATATACATACACACACACACACACACACACACACCACACACACATATATATATATATATATATATATATTATTGACAACACATATATATAAACATATATACATACATACATACATCTATATTGTGTTGTGTGTTGTGTGTATGTACATATATAATATATATATGTCTCTCTATGTGTGTGTGTGTGTGCGTGCGTGTATACAAACCGACACACACAGATATATATATAGTATATATATATATATAATATATATATATATATATATATTATATATATATATATATATATCTATATATATATATATAATATATGCACACACACCACATACACCACACACACACACACATTTATATATTTATATACACACACACACAGACACATATATGTATATAAACATATATATATGTATTATATAATATGTATATGTATACGTAGATATATTATTATATATCTATATATATATATAGATATATATATATATTATATATATTATATATGTGTGTGTGTGTGTATATATATATATATATATGTAACACCCCCTGATTTCTAGTTCATTGATTAAGGCCATTATTAACCTGCATGCTAGCGGAAATTCCTAAAGGGGTGTTACTGCCGTATTTTCTTCTCGGAAATACCAGGCTGGATATCAAGGATGGCAATTAATGCAAAAACCTTTACCAATGCTTCAATCATACATTCTCAAAATTCAAATAACATCAGACCAAATGTTCATAGCAACATTGCCTTAACATATAACATCCATCTTATTAATTTCAACCGTTCGTGCCTCGCTCTACTTTCATGTCCCCAGTCCCATACATAACTAGGCCACTTGAAAAGCAAAACATTTTATAAAAGTGAGATAAACTCAGTAAAAAATCACCCCTAACAGTCAACTACGCATACAAATTCATTTTGAAAAAATTTCAAGGGGAGGGGAAAAACAGCAAGACCTTCAAGACACACTTCCCATTATCACAGTCTTCCTGGTTACCAGATCTCAGGGATATGATTACTTGATTTAAGATTCAGAGCCCCATAGTTTGATCTTTGGTGAGCGACCCCAGTAGGTCTCATGGCCTGCACTCCATTTTAGCGTAGCCGCTTAACTCGTTCCTAGCTTATCGCTACTCAGGCGGTTGTTGCTTACTCTTTCCCTGTCCTACCACCAATAAGGATGGATACCGATAGCCTGGCCCACGTCTCCGTAGAGCGCGTGGCCGCTCACATGCGTGTACTAGTCACAGGGAAGGCTAAAGTCCTTCAATCAACAGATGATAGATCGAACTCACCCAACTCAGTCCCTTTCAGTTAATGGTTACATTTCTCTTTACTAGAGGTCGACTTAGCATGTCAAGTTCATTCAGCCTCAGTCACTTCCCCCAATCATGTCACCACAGCAGTAATTTAGGGTTTTATAACAAAGTATAGTAAGACTCAATTTCATAGCATATACGCCATACAGATTTCGCCACGCTGTCACACACAGTTACACAAGCCATTGCTCTTTTAAAATAGTAAACATAACACCTCTTACCATGCTCAAAACACACATAGATTCACATAACTTGGGGAAGGGTTAGGGCATGATTGTTACCTGATTACCATACAAATTACGGCTCGGTTACTAATTTGAGTTTACTGCTTTGCATCTGGGCCAACAAACAGTCCAAACTCAGTCTAAAATTCAACAGATTACACCCCCTGCCCTTTTGCTAACTCCACGTAATTTTATAAAATTTTCTTATAATTTTAGGACCTCCCGTCCAAGCCCATGCCAGGGTTCAGTTTCGGCCAAAATCTGGGCCTCATTTCCAGAGGTTGTAACTTCTGATCTCGATGTCCAAATTAAGCGTTCTAGCCCAACCTAGAAACTTTGATCCGTCCCCGACCGTTTCCGTGTTTGAGGTTCTGCCTGGTTCGATTTCAAACTAGGTTGTTTCCTCCCTTCTTTTATAGGTGTCACTGATTATTCCAGTGTGGATAGTCCAAGGTAATTTGATTATAGGTTGGGCCACACTACCCCAATTGGCCCAATTCCAAAGTGAGATTATACGGGACATTCCGAGGCATTCACCTTAAAAGTTTCACAATTTTAGGCAAACGGACCTGCCCTAGGTAATTTTTCAAAGTTACAACCAGTGCAGCCCGGCTCCCAGTTTAGCAATTTCTACTCAGATTCCTAACCCGGATTCCTGACCCCATAACTTCCACACCCGACTTCCAAAAATTGATTTCTTCCCCAACACAAAAAGATGTTCTCATCTACTATAACTTTCAGGTTCAGTGTTCTCGCTAATTCCCACCGTCGCTAGGTTAGAAATCCCAAAACTTACCAACTATTCCTACTAACCCGGTTTTGATAGTGTCCGGTAAATGGGCCATAACTTTCACAATTCAACCCCGATTTGTCCAATTCAAAAACCCTATCACATCTTAATCTATCTACCATAAAAGTTTTATAATTTTTGGACATCTAGAGAAATACCACCAAATTTCTAAAGTCAGGATATTCACAGTGACATTCTGCCCAGCATATCCCTCCTCTTTGGGGTCGATTTTTCGGTTGTGCAGAGTCACCAAAATTCTCAACCCCTCCCCGCTAATGACCCCTAGACCCTAATTCCATCCCAACCAAGCCAAAAGAATCAAACTTAACGACGTCACAATTTACCTTTGATCGGATTCGGGTCTAAATCAATAGGATTGCCTCCTCCGCCCAAATTCAATGCCGAAAATGCTGAGAACAGAATAGGACGTATCTTAGAAAAAGGTCCTTACTAAAGATTCAACGTGAAAATCAAAAAGAAAGGCATGAGTTTGAGTTTTGATGCATGGGGGTGCATGGAACCCCATGCACCACGTTGTTACCTACCAACACAAGAGAGTTAGTGAGAGGGGGACGAAGGGTGGCTGTTGGCGGCACAAGGGGGTAGAGAGATAGACGTGAGAGAGAGGCGTGGAAGAGAGGGGGGCTAGGCGTGTATTGTGGGAGGAAGAGAGAGAAACTTTAGGGTTAAAAGGGCGGGTAACCACTAGGTCACATGAAAAAAACGGGGCAAATTTCCTTCATTTTTTTGAAATTAAAAGAGGGGTTTGCAAGAATGATGATAATATTAATAATAACAATGATAATAACAATATTAAAAATAATAGA
>JAKOGI010002189.1:2500-133087 GCA_029747015.1 Carnegiea gigantea
GGAACTTCATAGTTCAAATGCTCAAAGTAGCATGTGCAGCATTAGAAATCGAACAATATGGTGCATTAGTGAAGCTAAAAGTTCTTGACAAGCTACAAAGTTCAGGAGGTTAATGAGAGTTTCTATGTTTTCAATTTCAGTGAACTTATTCACATAATCCTTTTTGATCTTTGGAACATTCCCTGCTAGATGGATTATATATGATGGAAGTTGATCGTGTTCTCCGCCCTGGTGGCTATTTGGTATTATCTGGACCACCTATTGGTTGGAGGCTCAGTTACAAGGGTTGGCAGAGAACAACTGAGGAATTGGAGAGAGAACAAATTGGTTTGGAAGACCAGGCAAGGAGACTGTGTTGGAAAAAGATTGCAGAAAAGGGATAGATTGCAGTGTAGGAAAAGCCAACAAACCATATTTATTGTGCAAAGAAATTAAAGGCTTGGAAATCTCCTTACTTTTGTGAACGGAATGACTCAGACTCTGCTTGCTGAGTTTCTACACCTCTCTAGTCTATGGCTTATGAATAGAGAAATGGGGAATGGCCAATAACACTCGCACATTGCGCCAGAAAGTCAGTTGGAGTCTTAACTTAATTAAGAATTAGCTGCTTGCAGTTCACTTAGAAGAATGCCACTGCATGTTGAAGTCATAAGATTTATTTATCTGCCTGCTCAAAACTCCACGAAGAAACAGTCATCATTTCGCTTATAATTGTAAGATGTGGGGTTTGAGTTATATGGTAACCCTGAACTAAGCTCTAGTGCATGAACAGTGTATTAAAATGAGCACAGTGAGTCTTTGAATAGAGAATGTCTAGCTAGGTGCCACAATTCATATAATAGAAACCCAATTTGCCATAATCGTCAGAGGATGATGGCAATTTGTATATGACAAGGAGATGGAAGATGGAAGAGTTGAAGTTCTATTGTGTAGGTTTAAACTTGAGTCATTTGAACTTTTTATCAAGGATGACAAGTTGTAAGTATATTACAAGGAAATGCTCTTATTGAAAGATATGTAAGAAAGAAATTTTTTTGGAGAGCTTTGAAGTGTGTGACTCCATAACCCATATCCAATGCTTTTAACACCCAAATCTATTTGATAATAGAATAGCCTTTAGTTTTTGCGAACCATCTATGTATACATGGGTGTCTCAGGGCTGACGTGAGGTCATCGGAGGGCTACCTGGGGTTCGCTGGACCACAGGTCTCTGGGAGCCTTCATCATCTCTACTCACCGGTGGCTGGTGCTTCTTCATCGGCCAGCTGCCTCTTTTTTCTTCAGATCTACTCTTTTCTTCAGTGTTCTTACTTGGGTGAGGCTTTGACAGTGGATGTCGGCTTGCTCTATTACTGACGGTGAGGCTTCCACCAGTAATCTTATCGTCGGCGACTTTCCCAGGGTAGTGGAGTGGCTTTTCCAGTTTGGCTCATTTCTCTTTGGTTTCCTTCCTTCTTGAGGCGTCCATTACAACGGCCGGAAGTCTGTGCTGCAGCCGGTGAGGTTTCTCGCTGGACACCTATCGCGCGGCGACTTTTCCGATCACCGGAGAGTCGCCAGAGTTTCATTCTCTGCGTTTTTCTTTCTAGAAGTAGACATCTGAAGTGGGGGCCAAGTTTGCTCTTTTTTCATTCTCTGGAGTTATTGGCCGGGGCTTCTACCTGGTTAATGGTCCTTGTCTTTTAGTTAGCTTGTTGTGACTAATAGTATGAGAGGAGGCTGCAAGAGGTTTGTGGCAATCAAAAGCAAATCCTTTGATTTAACTATTGTTGGGATTGCAGAGGATGTATTGAAAATTTCTGAGAATGGAAGGGGGAGGAGGACTTCAGTTTTGTCACCAGAGAATGTTGCTTTATGGTTATTGAGGGCCTGGGGCAGATTTTACAAGTCCATATCCTCCAATTCATGTAATCAAGTGCGCCAAGGCTCTAGTATTTTTCTTTTAGAATCTAAGAGAAATAGGGCAGGAAAATTTCTGCAGTTATCTGTTATAAACAAGGGCAAGAGAACTTTTGTTATTTTCCCAGTAGACTAGAATGAGAGAAGTTGGGCAAAAATCTTTGATGCTCTTACCGAAATTGTTAATCTAACTTTCTCATCTACATCAGGAGCACTGAGGAGGCCTCCACACCAAGTGACAATGGCACATGGTGTTGCACCTCCACGTCCACCTCTGCCTCCTCCTCCACCTCCAGGTTGTTGTACAAAGTATGGTTTTATTAGTGAACCAAAATGCTTCCTTCGTTCGGTCCCACACATTGCTGCAACTACGCTTACAAGGAATGTTAATGAAGCTACCGAAGAGCTTTCGTTATCCAGGCATATGCAAGTAGACAGAGGAAAGCAAAGGGTCATTACAGAGCTTGGGATGAGAGCATCCAGATCGGTCAGCGTTCAAGTTTATGCCTGACACAACAGTTTCGGTAATAGAAGAAACAGGTTGCGGGACAATAATGGGTGTAGCAGTGAGGGTAGTGGCTGTATAAATTGACCTCAAGATGCTTTGCCTGTGTGTGATACAAGCTCTCCTTCGACAGATGAGGCTAAATGTGTTGATCCTGCTCTGTATGAAGCTAAAATTTGTAGATAGGCTACTAGCGACACTTTTGTTCCTTTGACAAGGGATGCTGTAGTCTCTCACCAAGTCCACAGGGGTTCTCTTGTTTTCTTGTTTTGGACATTCATCCTATATCAGATTCCTTGAACCTTTCTAGCGAGCTGGCTCAATCATCTTCTAGGAGCTTGTCGTGGTTATTTGAGGAGAAGGACCAGGCCCCCTCCTTAGTGGTTAACGCCCCATCTTCTTTGTTCTCTATAGGTAATCACACATCACTTTCACCGCATAATTGGGGGTTGGATTTATGTGGTAGCGTTACTAGTGATTTACCTCAGGAAATGGTTCGTGATGCAATTGCAATGAGTGTAAGCTCCCGCAATAGTGCTCCTACTTTCAGGTTCCAGGACACAACTCAAGAGCTTGCTGGGCATGAGTGGCCGTTGGTGCCAATGGGTAGTTACTCAGGAGATGATGATTCAGTAGCACTATTCACCGTTGATTACTCCTATTTTTAAGGCCCTAGCAATTCTTATTCGGTGGAAGATGTTTGGGATGGCATAAATATTAATTTTGATAAGGTTTCCAAGTGGGTGGCCTCCAAACTTAAAAGCATTGCTGCCTGTATCGGGGTGGCTTTCTCGGGTTATAAGCATGAGGTGATTCATCTTCTATCTAGAATCGAGAGTAGCAATGTTACGCCCGAGCCAGCTGTGCAGAGAACACCACCATCTTCCAGGAGGTAGAGGGAACTGAGGAGACTTGAGTTTGGAGTTAACTATAATAGGCCGTGCACTTCTACTAGTGGGTTGGTGGTGCCTTATGTTTAGGTTTATCTCTTGGAATGTGAGGGGTATTAATGATCGTGACAAGAGAGCTTTGCTTAAAAATTTTTTGAGGGACTGAAATTATGATCTCATTTGTATCCAAGAGATAAAACTTGAGGAAGTTGAGCTTGCTGATATTCGTAGTATTTGGGGAAACCAAGCTGTTGGTTTTGCGGTTCTCAAGGCAATAGGGGCAGCTGGAGGAATTTTAGTTTTGTGGAATAAAAATTCTTTCCATTTGATTTCCTCATATTGTGGTGAATTTTCGATCACGGGCTTCTTGCAAATGGGGTATGGTAGCACTACTTGGGCCTTTACTGGTATTTATGGTCCACATGTTAGAGTTGACAAACTGAGGATGTGGGATGAACTGCGACAGATTTGGGATGGTTGGTCAGGCCTTTGGTGCATGGGGGGATTTTAATGAAATTTTGCATTCTCAAGAAAGGAGCACAGGTCTTTGTCCTTCTAATGCAATGGTGGAGTTTCAGTTTCATCAATTACTCAGCCTTGTTGGACCTACCCTTGAAGGGGGGAGATTTTACTTGGTCCAGGAGTAGAGATGAATCGGTATGTTCAAGATTAGACCGTTTTCTTGTGTCGGCAGATTGAGAGGTGCTCTTTCCAGACATGCTTCAAAAGAGGCTGTCAAGGCCAATTTCGGATCACTTCCCTATTTGCGTTGAGACGACAAGGCTAGAAAGGGGTAGGACCCCCTTCAAGTTTGAGAATATGTGGTTGGAATTTGAGGGATTCTCGGATCTTATCAAAGAGTGGTGGGGGCAGGCTCAAGTTGATGGGTTTGCTAGTTATATTGTTGCAACCAAGCTTAAGTTTGTCAAAGAGAAACTTAAGAAGTGGAATAGGGATGTGTTTGGAGACATCAAGACTCAAAAGTATAATCTTTTAGGAATTATAAATTTCCTCGATGTAAAAGAAGAGACTTCTGGCTTTACTAGTGTCGAAATTCAGCAAAGAAGGGATGCAAAAGAGGATTGGGCTAAAATTATTTTGATGGAGGAAATATCTTGGAGGCAAAAGTCGAGGGCTTTATAGCTTAAGGCCAGCGATCGTAACACCAAATTCTTCCATAGGGTAGCTAATATACGTAGGCAGTTTAACTCTATGTCTTTTGTGGTGGTGGATGGAGTTCAATATTGTCTGCAATCTACAACTTTTACAAATCTCTTTTTTCGAGTCAGAACCGTGGAGACCTAAAGTTGATACTTTGCCTTTGCCCTTGTTACGAGACTCGGAAAAAGAGTTTATTGAGATGCCTTTCAGTGAAGAAGAAGTCACTAAAGCTCTTCTAGATTGCTGTGGGGATAAGGCTGCCATACCTGATGGTATGACTATGGCATTCCTTCAAGGCAATTGGGATACTGTTAGTGGAGATGTGATGAGAATGTTTGCCGAGTTCTTCTCTTCAGGAAGATTTGTGGCCACCCTTAATGCCACTTTGATTAGCCTTATTCCTAAGAAAGCAAATGCTGAAAATGTTAGAGACTTTCGGTCAATCAGCCTAGTTAGTTGCATTTATAAATTGCTTTCAAAGGTTTTAGCCCAAAGGTTAAGAGGCATAATTGGGAATCTTATTTCAGAGAACCAAAATGCCTTTGTTGGAGGTCGTTAGATCATCGATGCAGTGCTTATAGCAAATGAGCTTATTGATTCTAGCATTAAGTCAGGAAAGTCGGGTGTGTTCTATAAGTTGGACATTGAGAAAGCATATGATCATGTGAATTGGGATTTTTTGTGGTATGTCATGAAGAGAATGAGCTTTGGGGAAAAGTGGATTAGATGGATCCACCACTGCATATCGTCCGCATCCTTTGCAGTTCTTGTCAACGGTTCTCCTACAGAGTTCTTTTTGGCTTCTAGAGGTCTTCGTTAGGGAGACTCTTTATCCCCCCTTTTGGTTCTGCTGGTCATGGAAGTATTTACAACGATGATTGATGCAGCATCTAGTGCAGGGCTTATTTCTGGGTTTAAAGCGGGCTGCTCGAGTACCTCAACTACGAGTGTCTCTCATTTTCTTTTTACGGACAACACCATTGTTTTTTGTGAAAATGATTGTGAACAGATGGTGAATCTAGGGTGTGTGCTCACTTGGTTTCAGGCGGTTTCGAGTCTTAGGGTAAACTTGGCAAAGAGCTCTATCCTACCTATTGGGCACATGGACAATATTCAAATGCTTGCAGGTGTTTTAGGTTGCGAAGTTGATGCCTTTCCGATTACCTACCTAGGTCTCCCTCTCGGTGCTAAATTGAAGGAGAAAGCCATTTGGAACCCAATTATCGAGAAATTTGAGAAAAGACTTTTTGGATGGAAGTCTATGTACCTTTCAAAAGGGGGGAGATTAACTCTCGTCAAGAGTGTTCTCTCAAGCATCCCCACTTACTTCCTCTCCCTTTTTCCCTTACCTTCTTCAGTGGCCATTAAATTAGAAGCAATGCAGAGGAAATTCCTTTAGGGTTCTTTTGGGAGTGACTTCAAGTTTCATCTTGTAAGATGGAACATTGTGAAGCAACCACTGTTTTATGAGGGTTAGGTATAAGGGACTTGTGTCTCTTTAATGAGGCCCTTCTTGGTAAGTGGCTATAGAGATTTATGAATGAAAAGGGCAATCTATGGAGGAAGGTAGTTACCATCAAATATAGGGACGATGGATTTGGTTGGTTTCCCTCTATCACGAGAGGCTCTTATAGGTATAATCTTTGGAGATATATCTCCAAAGGTTGGGGGAGATTCTTTCCTCACTGTTCCTTTGAGGAAGGAGATGGCTGTTCAATCTTTTTTTGGTATGATCGCTAGTGCGGCGAGTTTCCTTTGAAAGACTTGTTCCCTAGGCTTTACGTTTTGGCAGTGGACAAAAATGTCTCTGTTGTTGAGTATCGGGAGCAGGTTCTCGGTAATAGTGTTTAGGCACCTGTTTTTGTTCAAGATGGATTCGTTGGTGATGATTCCTTGGTCAGCTTTTTCAATAAGCTTAATGAGGCCAAAGTAGGAGAATCTTCAGTTGATAGGGTGCGGCGGGATCTAACCACTCAGGGGTGCTTCACTATTAGATCTTTTTGTTTGAAGCTTCTTGATGGGAAGTTTCCACCACAGGAGATTCATTCTGAAAAAGGCTTCCCTGGCAATCTCATTTAGAAGTCCTTCGCCCCATTGAAGGTTTCGTTCTTGGTATGGGAAGCTACACGTGGGAACATATTAACGTGTGATAACTTACAAAAAAGGGGGAAAGTTTTGGTGAATAGATGCTTTATGTGTAAAAGGGCCTGTGAATCTATGGATCATTTATTGCTCGATTGTCAGGTTGCAAGCATTCTTTGGGGTCTAGCTTTTAGTTGCTTGGGAATGTCCTGGGTTGCTCCTGATTCTATTAGGAACCATCTTTTGGCTTGGGAAGGTTCCTTTGGTAGGAAAGTTAAGAAGAAGAAGAAGAAGAAGAAGGAAGTCATGGTCTTACCTTATATCATCTTTTGGAGTATTTGGAGTGAAAGAAATAGAAGAGTTTTTGATAACGTAGAAACCCCTCTTCAGGATTTGAAAGAGAATTTCATCAAAATTCTCCACTTTTAGAAGAATGGGAAGTTTAGCTCTTCCTTTATTGATTTGGAAGATTGTGTGGATAGTTTATACTTAGGTTGTAGATAGCCTTTTGTATAATACTCACTGTGCAACTGAGCTTCTGATATTTCTATATTAACATATTACCTTTTCCTTATCAAACAAAAAAAATCAAATAATTAAAAGCTGCTTCCTTTTTTGTTTTTCTCTTTTGTTTTCTAAATTGAATTTGAGTGGGATGGTAAAATCCCTGGAATCTCAGAGGCAGTAATCATATGCTGGAGCAAAAGCTTGCTCTTGAATGTGTTTTCCAACTTACAACTTCTATTTAGTGGGTGCCCGCTAAAGTTTGGTAAACTTTTGTGCAGATGAAGTTGTTAGATTGAATATCTTTTTATGGAAAAGAAATCCCATCCATAGTAATGAACCTTTGGTGTCGTTTGGAGTCTTGTTTTACCTGGTTAACTCAGTTCCGTTGTGGATAGCTTCTATCTTTGTGTCTGGTCTATCTCCTTTCCCAAAATAAACTAATTCACCAAGAATAATTGATAGTAACTATTGAAGATATGTTTGAGCAGTTGCTAATAAGGTGGGCTATTTGTGGGCGAAGTGTGTTCATGAAGTTTATTTGAAAGGTGAGGACTTCTGGCACTATACTTCTGTTGAATCTAGTTGGTATTGAAGAGAGGTGAATAAAGTTAAAAGTAAGCCCCCGTCAGCTGCAGGGTAATGTTGAGAACATCGTCCCTAGCAATTATTCTACTTAATGTAGGACGCTCTGATAGAAATTCCTACAAAGGGGAATAATTGACATAGGACACTCTAATAGCAGTTCCTATAGAGAAAATTCTCACACGAAGAAATATTAACTCACTCAAATTAATAAATAATCATTCATAATCTCCTTCTCCAATTACATTGGGTTTATATAAACAAGAGGCTAACTAGTATTAAGAAACCTAAATAATAAGATATAAATTAGAAAAGGATAAGGATATATAACCTAATATTATCCTAATAGACTAGGCAACTGAATCTTAATCAAATATAACTAAATATCCTATTTTGGTTGTATCAAAATATGCCTAAAAATAACCTACAAAAATAATAAAAAAATACATAAGATTTCCAATATCAAAATATTCTAATTTCCTAAATATCTTTCCTAAGTATGTTTACACTTACCCTGCATTAGTCTCCCTCGGTTGGAAAATTTTCATCCTCGGGTTTTGAAATGCAGCTGGATTGAGGATGAAGAAGTTAGAATTAATTTCACTTTTATATAGTTTGAAATTTGAACTACACTCAAAATATTCTCCAATGCTAGTAACCATGTAAACCTCGAATGATGTTGAATCTTCTCAAAGAAGCCCTCTGGAATGAAAAAGTCAACATGCGCAACAACTCCTTGGGTCACTCTAATGCCTCCTGGTAAGAGGTCCAAATCCATCGCTACTTGCTTATCCTCTTCATTTGCTTGTACATCCTCTTTATCAACCCACCTCAGAAGAACTTCATCGTGAATATCTAGAGTAGATGATTCATTTTTCAGTGTCTCATTCAGATAAGATTGAGAGCCAACTCAAAGAAGATGATGGTTTGGATATTCGGATAACGTACTACATAAAACATTATTGTCTAAGACTTGGTTGGGTTTTGCCATCTCAAATTGTTCTTTGTTAGATTCCTCTTCGAAAGTTTCCTCCTCATCATCCTCAATGAATACTCGCCTATGGTTTTCACTAGAGTACATGGGATGTTCGTCATCCAAATAATAAATCGGTGGTCACCAACCTTGAAGATGGAACTCCATAATCGTTAGTGGGAATTTTCCTGGGTATCGAAAGAGCTCTAGGAGGTTTATAGTCCAACATGTACCGAGGGATGTAAGGCTTACATCGACAAATGGCCTCACTAGCAAAGTATAAATCTAACTCACAACCTTTATAAATTTAATGACCTTGAAGTTTGCAAAAGGCATTAACAACATTCCCTATATGAGTAAAAATTCACTCGAGCATAAAAAGCACCCACTGTTTGAAATCTAGCAATGTTTTCCACTTCTCCATAGGGGAGAAAACTTGATATAGAACATCCGTCATAATAGGGAGTTCTCTATCATGAATCATCACAAATAAAGCTCGATGATGTTTTTGAAACCAAGCCATAAATGCACCAGCTCAACAATAATAGCAAACAACAACAAGTGAACACAAAACAACATTTATTAAGAAGAATTTCGGCAACCAGCCTAGCCGGCAGTGAAGGCAGTGGGTGGAATGGACAGAGTGTGGTGATTGGCATATGTGTGGTGGAATAAGTGGTGGTTGTTAGCTGGGTTACGTGTGGGTTAGGGTTTGAGCGATGGTTAATCATTCCTAATCTCCTTCTTCGGGTGCATAAGGGTTATATAACCAAGAGGGTAACTAATGTAATTTAATATTATTGTAATAGACCAAAAAATTAAATTTTAATAAAATATCACTAAATATTCTTATTTTTTTGGCTATTTTAAAATGTGCTTATAAATAATCTACAAAAATCATAAAAAATACAAAAGATTTTTGATATTAAAATATTGTAGTTTTCTAAATATCTTTGCCCATTCTTTACACTTATTGATGAAATCATAAATAATTAAGGAAATTTTATTAGAGTCATACTTGGATTTGAGTTATAGTCTATTATGGTTTCCTATTTCTATTAGCGTTAGTTTTATGGTATCCTATGCTTATTAGGAATATTACATTTTTCTACTTCTATTCAGAGTTATATTAGTTCGTATTAGGACGATTAAGCACCTATAAATATGGGGTCTATGTACCTTTTTTAATTATCTATTATACATTATTGAATATTGAGTATTGAATGACAATTGATTTGAGTACGGAGATGCCAATCCCTTTCTTCCCTCTTTCTCTCTAAATTTCTCCCTTCTTTCCCTTTTCTCTATCCAATCTCTATCAACTTGGTATCAGAGCAAGTTCTCGATTCCTGGCCAACCCCACCCCAAATTCCGCTGTTAAGATAGTGGAAAAAAAAAAAAAATCTTGTTTCAAGCTTTCAAACCTACAATCTGGCATACACAGCCACCAGCCTCAACTCCCCAACCTTTCATCAACATCATCACTCCCATCAAACCTTGCCACTACTGCCATCACTCACTGGTGCTACTTATTGTTTGCTGATGGTGCTGAGTGCCGATAGTTTCACAACAGTTTTGCAAAGAAGCTTGCTGAGGTCCCTGGTTGCTGTCTCCTTCCTACTTTGAGGAGCTTAAGTCGAATCGAAGGAAATTTGTGATATTTTGCTAGATAGGTTAGGCCAACTTTGGTACTTGTCAGGTCCCTTCCTTGATTTTAGGACTTTAGATTATTAGTTGGTTGTCAATTATTTGCTTAGAGCTAAAATTACTTTCTTTTTTTTTTTTTTGAAAAAATCAGGACTATTATGATAGTAGCATAATTTCCTTAATTGCTTTGCTTGCTACAAGTGCTTTAGGAGTAGTTCATTATTTGAGTTGCTTGTGTGTTTTGTGATGATTTATTGGTGTAAAAAAAAAAGAGGTTTTTTTCCCCCTTTCATGCTAGTTACTAAAGCCATGACATTAGAATAAAGAATTGATGGAATTGACGACATGATTGATAGACTGTACAAAAAATTGGAAGCTTTACAAAAGGAAACTAATGATGATATTTTTGAATTGGCTAAAAAATGAAAAGCTAGGTGGGATGAACTTAGATTCTCACTTCAAAAAGGTGGTAAGGAAAATCAAAAATGTATTCTTAGGGTGGAGGATCAAGTACATGATCTCCAAAGTAGGATTATGGCTTTCCAGAACTCTTTATGTGGTATTCATGGAAGTGTTACAAAATTGGAACTGAAACTAGAATCTCACTTGTCTCAATGTATGCATAATGTGGCTAGTTCTATGTAATGTCCAGCCTAGAGGACCTAAACTTGTTGACTCAACTATTAATCTGAAAAACTATACTTTTACAATGTTTGATAGGACCCATGTTCTGAGGAGGATAGAGCCTGAAGACATTGATCACATTCTTAATGGTTCTACGGATGATGAGTACTACCATGACAAATCTGATGAGCCGTAACCTTGCCACTGTAGAGGTAGGTACAGAGCTCGACATTATAGGCATCATTCACCTAGAAGAGACCAAGGCTATCTTAGGAACCAAATACTTGTCGATCCTTGTGATGTGTCGAGAAAAGTTAAGGTTGATGTCCTTGGGGTAGACATGATACCAGTGCTTTTGTTGAGTGGTTAGACTGCCTAGAGGACTACTTCGAATTTTATGGCATAGATAAATCACTTACGTGAGTCGCTCATAACTTTGTGGGGTGAAATGAAACAAAAATTGAAAGAAAAATATTTACCTTCATTCCATTAAAGACAAATGATGGATAATTGATGGAACCTGAAACAACTGAATACTATACCCAATTTAAGAAGATGAAGCTCAAATGTGCTGTTAGAGAAGAACAATGGGTAACTGTGACAAGGTTCATTAATGGGCTTGGAGATGACATTAAAGGAGAAGTGAGCCTTTTCCATCCTGTGTCTTGAGTGGAGGCTTACCAAGAGGCTATAGAAATAGGGAAGTACAAAAGGCCTTTCTCTTCTCATAGGTGAACTTCCCAAGCCAAGGGAGTCTCAACCTTTCAAGGCTGTCACCTTTCAAGAGTACTCCTACTTTAACGGACAAGCTGAGTCTAATCAGTTTGCTATGAATGACACCCAGCCTAATCAGCCAGCCAACTTTAGCAAAGGTAGTTCCTTCACCTCACCTTTAATTCACTTTTCTTCGCCCATAATGTGTCATAAGTGTCACGAGAGAGGTCATCTAGCTTGTTATTGTCCCCGTCACACTCTTACCAATTTACCATAGCGCGAGGAAATCTTACAGAAGAGGAACCAGTAAATGAGATTGTCTATCCTGTTGTGTTGTAGGTGATATTGCTACTGAGAGTGAACGTGAAGAGGATGAGTGAGACAATCTCCCTTTTGTCATGGGATATCTTCTTTCTTGTATTGACTATGATTCTTGGAAACGTGTTGCGATCTTTGAGACTGAAATTTCATTTAAGGATAAAATTCTTTGTTTAGTCATTAACAATGGTGGTTGCATGAATGTGATTTCAAAATTTGCTATTGGACTTCTTGACCTTAAATTTGAATCCTGTTCCACTCTTGTAAAAGTTGCTTCGGTTGATGAGGCATCATCGACAATTTCTGAGAAGTGTGAGGTCCCTCTACAATTAGATGCATATTCTAAGAAGGTTTGCTGTAATGTCTTACCTATGGATGTTGCCTATGTTTTGTTGGGCATTCCTGAATATGTTAAAAATGTTATTAATTTTGGCAAGGATAACACTTATATATTCAGTCATAATGAAAAAAGAATTAGGTTAGCTCCTACCGACTGAAAGATTATAATAAGAATAAAGGAACTACATCTAATGCTATATTTATCTAAAAAGTTCTCTCATTATAACAAACAACCTAAACAGTTTTTTTTTTTCTATCTAAATATGAATGTGAAACAGATAGTCGGCAATCTAAAATTATGTTAGCTTTACTGGCCACGGCTGATAATCAATTGAAAATTACGCAGAGTAATGAAAATTTTAAATGTGCTACTAATGTGCTTTGTAAAAAGCTAGAGCTTAATGAAGGTTATTCTGTGATGGTCCGAATACGTCATGAATGATTTTCATATCATTCATTCCCAAAGCTCGTTACTTGAGCTTATGGACTTATCGCATTTTGCAATGTCTTAGCTCCACTGCATATTTGGTTGACTTACCGTCACGATTTATATGTTAGTCCTATCTTTAACGTTGAGGATTTGATACTTTACGGAGGCACTTTTGAGCCTCCCACATTTTCTACTGTCACAAGTGGTTGTGCAACTTCTTTAATTTCGGTACCTAAGCTACCTCATGCTCCGCCATCAGCGATCATTGACGTTGAAGCCATAGTGGAAGATGAGATTGTCATTGCTACTAGAGGTCTTCAATAATTCTTGGCTCATTGGAAAGGCCGTCCCCAATCCGATTTTTCTTGGGTTCACGAGGATGATCTGCATCGCTTCACTCCTAATTTATTAGATGTGTATCATAACACCAACTCTTTGGGGGCGAGTTTTTCCAAGCCAGGGAGAAATGATGGAATCATAAATAATTAAGGAGATTTTATAGAGTCATACTTGGATTTGGATTATCGTCTAATATGATTTCCTAGTTCTATTGTATTAGTATTATGGTATCCTATTCTTATTAGGAAATATTATATTTTCCTACTTCTATTAGGAGTCATATTAGTTCATATTAGGAACGTTGCCTACCTACAAAGAAGGGGTCTATGTGCCTTTGGTCATTATCTATTACACATTATTGAATATTGAGTATGGAATGAATATTGATTTGAGTACGGAGATGCTAATCCCTTTCTTCCCTCATTCTATCTAAATTTCTCTCTTCTTCACTTTTTCTTTACCCAATCTCTAATCCTGTATCACTATTGCAAAAGTTCTATTATAAAAATGATGGGAGCTTTGGAACTTTTTGAGCATGACATATTGTATGGTTTTGTATTGTCATGCCGAAAGTCACGGCATATTTTTTCACTCAAACTTGCCACCATGCAGCTAGCAGATTTTTTCTCACCCGCAAAGGGCCCGTTCGTTTCATCATTTGCTAACTGCAACCGCATTCAATTGCTCCCAACCGCTTCCAACTACTCTTATCCGCTCCCAACCACTTCTAACCGTTCGCAACTGCGTACATTATTTTACAAATGCTAATCAAACTGCCTTGCAACTGCTCCCAATTGCTCCCAACTACTTATAACTGTTAGCTACTCATCACAACTACTCCCAAATGCTTTCTACTACTCCAAATGCTCTCAACTGCTAACCGCTCTTTGCAACCACTAAAATGAACATGCCCTAAGTTTTCTAGTGAGCCTTTCCCAACTCCCAAGCACTTGAATTTTGCTTAAGAGACCAAGGTAGAGTTTAAGAGAAATAATGCACAAGGGAGTCTACGAAAGTGTCTTTTATTACTTGTGACTTGATTTAGTAGAACCATGCACACCCTCGCGGTGTATTTAGTCCTCCACCTCCTTAATGGACGGTGAAGATTGATTTTATAGTACCATCTATACTAACCTTCTTCATCCTTTTATAAATATTTACAAAACTTCACAAGTGTCTTGAGCGTTGTAGAACATTATGGAGTATTATAGAGAGAGTTTCCTAGAAAGTTTTGAGTACAACCTAGAAGACTCTAGAGTACTCTGAAAGGCCCACGAGAATCCAGAAGATCCTGGAATAATTTGGAAGGCTCTAGAAACTCAGCCTGTGACACCTAAACATAGTATTATAGTTTGGTGGGTAGTCCAAATAAAAATTTAACTAAAGATAGGCTGCAACAACTAGAAATCCTTCCTTCTGAACTTGAGCTTGTGCCAAGACGGGATTGAATCTCAAGTCATTGGGGTTTTTTCCCCCTTTCTTTTGAATTATGCGCATAGAAGAAGGGTGCTAGACTATGTAACTAACTGGACTGGTTTTAAAATCCTATTTATCCCAAGAGACTGAAGAAGTCAAAGATATAGGAACAACTCATTGCTGATATACTGGCAGCTCTTATATAAAAAAAATAAAAAAAAAATTGGTGGGGCTGGTGTTCCAAGACTCGTGCATAACCAGTCGCTATTAAGATGTTGCTGCAAGACAGAATCAAATAGGAGGTACAAACACGGATCGAACATTTTATGGGCAAGAAAAGTATGCAAAATGATAAGTATCTTGTCATAAGACACTTTCTAAGTGTTGTGTTTTTGTTTAACAATCGTATTATCATATGTTTAAATTGATAAAAACGGTATAATTGAACAGTGGAAGCACACCCACAAGTTATAAAATATCATCTTTTCATCCATAATCTAGCAACTTTCTAAGATACATATATCAGATGCCCCTTCAGATAGGGTTGATCTGATTATGGTCTTGTTTAATATTTTGTGGGCATAGGCGACAAGTATTTAAGCTTAACAAATTCATAATTAAGCATAATCATTAAAAATTATTGATTTCAAATGATAAAATATATTAATTTCAAATGAGACAAGATATTTAAAAATGTCTTAGCGCAAGACATATATCATTACTCGGAAAAGTATATAGGAAGACAGAGAATGGTTACAGAGGTTTCTTATATAACTTCACTTTTCTTGGAGATAATGGTGACGTGTCCTAATGGAGGTGACTATTCCTTGAAGGTGGGCCCCTTGGCCTGCCTAGAAAGATTTGGTGGGTTGTAACTTGTAAATACGCCTGTTTTTGGTCATAAAAAATTCTCTTTCTTACCCAAAACAGAAATTAAAGTGAAATAGAAACAAGTTAGCTGCACATTTGTAATGTAGTGATGTGTGCCCGTATTAGCCTTCTTGTCTCAAAGAGCCTCCACACCCCCCCCCCCCCCCCCCCCCCCCCCCCCCCCGCGGGGCAGTGCAAAAGGAGAAGAATATGTTAATATGCAGAGACTTATTCCCTTAAAGGTCAATAAAATCATATTTGGCGGGTGGGTGGCTTAATCCCACTTGACAAAGCCTACAAGGTCCTTGCAGAACTAGACACAATAAACTTTGAATGACATGAGATAACTTTGCCTTCATTCGTCTCATCTTATATCCTGACATTTTTTTCCATTCATTCTTTCTTCCTTTTCTTTTATTTTTTGGAAATGATTGTCAAGCTTCTTCCCCTTGCCTTCCTATGATAGTTCCAGATTTCTGTATGCAGCCGCATCTTATGTTAGCTGCTACTTTTCACAGTTTTGTTTTTACAAGAACAGGTGCAAAGAGTTGCAGCCGTGCATAACTCCTCTTCCAGATGTCAAAAAGGTCAAACATACATCTGGAGGACGTCTTGAGAAATGGCCTAGGAGGTTAAATGTTGCACTTCCCAGAGTAACTAGCTCAAGGAGTGAGGCAATTACCTTGAGGGCCTTTGATGAAGATAATCGATTGTGGAAAAGAAGAGTTCAGCATTATGTCCGTGTTCTTCGTTCTCTCTCCAAGGGTGGATACAGGAATGTTATAGATATGAATGTTGGCTTAGGGGGCTTTGCTGCCGCCTTATCCACATACCCTGTTTGGGTTATGAATGTGGTCCCATTTGATTCAGGGGATAACACACTCGATGCTATTTATGAACGTGCCCTGGTAGAAAGATTCATTTTTCTTAATTATCTGAATGATATGGAAATTAGATAAGATTTTAGAATGGAAACTAGCTGGTTTGGCGAGGAAGAGCGCCCCCCCCCCCCCCCCCGGCGAGGGTGTATATATCTTATCCAGGTCACTCACCTTACTTCCACTTGTCCTGAATAAATTTTTTTTTAAAGAAAGAGTAAGAAGTAGTTTAAAGTATACAGAAATAGTCAAGAGGATATTCTGAACGGAGAACAGGAAAAGATGAAATATTCTGTGATTCATAGGTCTAAGTGTGAGCTTGTGTTCTTAGATTTAAAGTTTGGATTGATTAATTAATTGTGTGAGTTGCCTATTGATGTTTCCAACTGCAGGTGTGAGGCATTTTCAACATACCCTAGGACATATGATTTGACACATGCTGATGGTATATTTAGTATGTACATGAAAAAGTGAGTTTTTCTAGACCTATTCTCTGTTTTAGTTCTTCAATGTTTCTAGCTTCCTTGTGAACATACAAGCATGGATGAATCTGTTTTGGGAATTATCTTAGACAAGAAATCGGCATCATGGTAGTGCTGTATTTGCCTCAAATTGATTAGGGAAGCTAGGTGTGTAAAAGAATCGAGCCAGCTCGGCGAGCCATCGGGCTCGACTCGGTCAAAGCTCGGCTTGAGCTCGGTCTCACCAATATTCGACTCAGCTTGGACTCGACTCAGATACCTATCGAGCCGGGCCCGTGCCTAGCTTGGCTCCGCTGCGCCGAGCTCGTTTAACTATTTTGGGTGGGAAATAGCCTATGTTTCATTAGTATACATACACTTTGTGTTATTTTAGGTGTCCATAGTTCAATATTAAAGCTAAACGTCATAATTTTTTCTGAGATGGGGTTGTATTTTAAAGTAAAGAATTTTTCGATAATTTCCAACTTAAGTTGTGTAAATGTTTGTATTATAAGATTAAAAACATCCACTGTGAAAGCTCAGACTCGGCTCAGACTTGTTTTGACCAATCTCAGCTTGGACTCTGGCCCGGCTCGGTTGCCAACTGAGTGGAGCCGAGCCTAGCAAAGCTCGGGCTCGGCTACACCCGTAGCTAATTGTGTTCATCACAAGAACTTTTTCTGCCTTTGTCACTGCCACAAGCTGACAAGATATATATGAAAGACTGAAAAACTTCTGTGTGGTTTAAAACCTCTGTCACAATTCTTCTGTGGTGTTCTTCAGTACGACCACTCGGTGCTTCAGGAGTAAATTTGGATATTTCTGGACCTTTCCTCAGCAGTACCCACACCCTACAGTTGCTGTTGTTTCACACTGCATATGTGCCTTGTCATCACAACCGAAGATTCTGAATCAGCATCAACATTTTTAAATTTAAGTTTTTGTTCTAGATCTCTTATTTTGGCATCAAGTAACCGAACTTAACCTTAGACCCCAGGTTTCCATCTGGTGACTGATGACACAGCTTGTGCAATGCACATCGGCAGATCCTGTCCTGTTCTACCCTTGTCCATCTGACCAGTGTCCTAATCAGCATGACCCATTATCTGAATTTCATCCAGTTCATCACTCCATATTATGTCACCTGAAACAGGCATATGCAAAATCTTTATGGCAAGATGGTTTGGATTGAGTTATATTTTGTGGTCCTACTTAGCATGTCTGCGTTGGTGAGGAGAAATTCTATCTCATTCCTGGTTCTGTTATTGTCACCTCTATCCATGCAAATGACATATCAGTTTTATGCAATTACTCACGTGTTTCACTTCTGTGCTACCAAGACATATAACGTATGTGACATTTTTTGTTTTATAAGCCTTACTGCAAGACTCTGCTGTCAAGACATATAACGTATGTGACATTTTTGGTTTTATAAGCCTTACTGCATGACATGTAGTAAATAATTTTGATTATTGACTCACGGATTGAGCAGTTAGTGCTAAAATGAAAAGCTGGATGTTCTTTTCAAATTTCTTTCTGGTGCTTGTTGAGCAGGTGTGATTCTGGTGCTTGTTGAGCAGGTGTGATATACTCGATATACTCTTTGAGATGTATAGGATCCTTCGACCTCATGGTGCTGTTATTGTTCGGAACCATGTGCATATTGTTTGTTGCCCCAATTAATGTGTAAGGTTTCGATGATGACAATCCAAATGAACTAGTCAATATGTTGTACTTGAGATTAGCTGTTGTACTTGAGTTGAGTGTTAAGACAGGATCTAGAAGAATACTTGGAGCAGTTCGAATGAGCACGGAGTATCAAAGTCGATACATGTACAAGAAGTCCAGCTTATAACAAGAGTCTGAGAACATTGTCTCAGAACAGTTCTGAGTACAGAGCATGGAACATCAAAATTATATCCAAGGAGTTCAGCTGATAACAAGAGTCTTAGACTTAGCATTGGTTTTATTTTTCAGATTCTTGTTAATATGCCAATTAGAACGTCTTGACTTATCACTTGCTTTGAAATGTTTTTAAGTACTTCAGAACACTGTCTCAGAACAGTTCTGATAAGTCAGGTATGCGGTGTTCTAACGTCAAAGACAAAAAAACGAATTTCAAGATTTTAAAACGATTTTTTTACTGACGATTTTCTTGAAAATAATTAGGATTAATTTTCCTGTGTCAGTTAGGTCTAAAAAGATTTCCTCTTTAAAGATAATGTTGAGAGATTTCTCTATCGAATCTAAAAAGGTTTCTTCCCTTAAAAAATACTTTTGAAAGATCCTTGGAAGATTTTATCCTATCTTTTAAGGGAAGAATATCAAGTGGAGAAATTGTGAGGAACTTGGCTACTAAGTTGCTAAGTGGGCGTGGAATTCTTTTTGCCCTACTCGTGCGCCATATGCACCACACTATTTAAGTCTCCTCCTTCTCTAGTTTTTCTCAAGGTTTTCCAAGGGTTTAAAATTACCTTTGTGAGTCTGAATTTTCTGAGAGAACACCTTCAAAGAAAGTGCTAAATCAAGTCTTTTATATTGGTATAATAGGGATTTTATTGTACCTTACATTTAGCTTGTCTAGGAGCATGCAAGTGAGGTGTCGTGCTATTTCTTTTTTCATCATTGAATCAAGAAATTGTCCAAGTCTTAGGAGACGTTGGACGTGTTCTCGTAGGAGACGTTGGACGTGTTGTCCAAGCCATTGGATGTAGTCTCTTAGGAGACGTTGGACGTGGTGTCCGTGTAACTAGGGTCTCGGGATAGACTAGTTACGTGTGTTACGTATGTAACGAATTCGACCCGTTTAGTGAAAATATTGCTGAAATCCTACAGTGGTAGGTCGAGGTTTTTACACCTCAGTTGGGCCGGAGGTGGTTTTCTATATAAAAATATTGTGTCTCCTTTACTGTTTCCACAATTAGACTTCTTTCTACTTTACTGCAAACACGCATTTCAAACAGTTCTAACGAGTGTTTTGAGAAAACCGAAAAAACTGGTAGACATAATTCACCCCCCTCTTGTGTCCTTGTGTGAGTAAATCTAACAAGCAGTATCAGAGCAGAGTTCTCATAGTTAGGTTAACACCTTGAGAAATCCTGAAAAGGTGAATGCTCCACAAGGAATTCTGGAGGGTCAATCTGTGACTCGACCACCATACTTCAATGGATAACACTACAATTGGTGGAAGAATCGTATAGAGAACTACATTCAGGCTGATGACTATGAGCTATGGATGATCATTGTGAATGGTCCTTACATTCCAATGAAGACCACGGAAGATGGAAAGACCGTTGCTAAAAAGCCAGAGGAGTTCGACTCAGAGGATTTCAAAAAGATGGAGAAAAACGCTAAGGCTAAGAAGTTGCTGTACTATGGCCTTGGACCAGATGAGTACACTCGGATCTCAGAGTGTGAGTCTGTAAAAGAAATATGGAACACTCTTCGCGTGGCACATGAAGGAACTAACCAAGTTAAGAAATCCAGGATCAAGTTGCTGGTGAGAAAGTACGAGTTGTTCGAAATGAGCAACCAAGAGACGATAATGGATATGTACACTCGTTTTACTCACATCACCAAGGAGTTGAAATCGTTGGCAAAATCCTTCACCACTGAAGAATTGATAAGAAAGATCCTGCGATTTTTGCCTCAGTCGTAGGAAACGAAAGTCGTAGCCATCCAGGAAGCAAAGAAGATGAACGAGATCACATTGGATGAGCTAAGAGTGCCCAAGTGAGTTAAGGAAAAGTGCCCATTGGGAATCTTCAGACATATGAGTTAAGGAAAAGTGCCCAAGTGAAGGAAGAAGCAAAGAGAGACCGAGGCCTTGCTCTAAAAGCTTTGGAGAGTGATGATTCGGACCTGGATTTTGAAGAGATAGCCATGGTGACTCGAAAGTCCAAAAAATTCCTCAAGAAGGCTGAAGGCAATATCAAGAAAGGAAGTACCAGGAAGCCGCGAAACAGTGATTATGATCAGTTTTCAGGATGCTTCAGATGTGGAAAACCTGATCACATTGTGAAGAATTGTTCCATACAGAAGGAAGAACAGGGGTCAAAACAGTTTCGAAACCATGCCAAGAGGCCACAACGGAGCAGCTCCTCAAAGCATTTCGCTAAAGCAATGATGGCAGCCTTGGGTGAGACTTCAGAGGAGGAAGAGGACTCCCAAGAGAAAGAAGTTGTAGAAGCCCTTATGGCTAGAAGTGAGTCTGAATTGGACCGTGAATCAGTCAAAAACTTGTCCCAACTCAATGATACGGTACATGGTCTTAGCAAAACTAAAGTTGTGAAACTATTATTTGCCATAATGAATGAGTGTGAGACAATAACTGCTGAAAATTACATGCTTAAAAATGTTTATTCTGAATTGAAAAAAGATGTTAGAATGCTTGAACGGTACAAACTAGAACTTGAACATGTAAATGAAGTTCTTAAATGTGAAAAACGTATGGCAGAAGAAAAGGCCCTTGCCCTATGTAAAGATCTTGACACACTTAAGGACGTTATGAACACAAGAGAGGAAGTATTTAACACTGATCTCTCTATGCTGAAAAGTGAGTTCCTAGACCTGAAACTCGGACTTGAATCCCTGGTGAGTGAAAACGACCAACTGCTTGAAAAAGCTCATAAGGTCGAATATGAGCTTACTGAGAACAGGCACTGGAACAGTTCTTCAGAAGTGCTTGACCAGCTAAATACTTACTATGGCCGAAACAGAAAGGGACTAAGATGGGTGAATAGGTGTGTTACTAGAGTAGTTAACAAAAAATATGTTGGACTTCAAAAAAATATAATCTGTTTTCACTGTGAAAAAACTGGTCATTATTGCTATGCTTATCCTTTGAGAAAAAGAGTCATGGAGAGAAACTCATTGTATGTTAAATAAGTATGGATTAGAAAAGATGACTTAGCCTCCATGTCAAAGAAAATGGGACCCAAGTGGATCTGGGTTCCTAAGACAAACACTTAGCTGTTTTGCAGGCTAAAGTGAGAGGAGGCAACCAACTATGGTACAGGGATAGTGGTTGCTCAAGGCACATGATAGGAGACATGTCAAACTTCCCCTCACTTACAGCCTTCGATGGAGGGAGTGTGGCATTTGGAAACGGCAAATCTTAGAAAATTATCAGTGTAGGTAAGATAGGTAAATCACTCTCTCACTCTATTGATAATGTGTACTTGGTTGATGGGTTACAACATAATTTACTAAGTGTGTTTCAATTGTGTGATAGAGGTAATCATGTTAAATTCTCTTCAGATGAATGCTTGATTACCAATGTTAATTCTGATAGTGTTGTGTTGAGGGAAAAGCGACATAACAATGTGTATAAAGTGTGTGTTCTTTCACTTCCCCAAAATCATTCGACTTGTTTAAGTGCTCTTGATGGCGATGCTACGCTTTGGCACAAGAGGCTAGGTCATGCAAGCCTTTCTCTTTTGAGTAAACTTGTTTTTAAGGACTTAGTAGTCGGACTACCTTTCATCAAGTACAATGATGATAAGGTGTGTGACGCTTGTGCTAGAAGAGAACAAGTTAGGGCTCCTTTCAACTCAAAGAACTGTGTTAGCACTTCCCAACCTCTTGAACTACTAAATGTTGATTTGTGTGGTCCTATGAGGATCACAAGTAGAGGTGGGAAGAGGAATGTGTTTGTTATAGTGGATGATTACTCTCATTTCACTTCGACTTTATTTTTGGCATCGAAAGATGAATCATTTGAGAAGTTCCTTATGCTTCTCAAGAAAATTGAAAAGAGAGTAGGACACTCATTGGTAAGTCTTAGGTCTGACCATGGCAAAGAATTTGAAAACTCGAGTTTCATTGATTATTGTAATGAACATGGTGTAGATCACAACTTTTCTACCCGCAGAACACCCCAATAGAACGGGGTGGTAGAACGTAAAAATTGTACTCTAGAAGACATGAGTAGGACTATGCTTGTTGCTAGTGCTCTTCCTAGACACGTTTGGGCAGAGGCGCTGAATACATGGCATTACATTATTAATAGGTGCATGATCAGACTTATACTCAATAAGACTCCCTATGAACTTTTCAAAGGACGAAAACCCAATATTATGCACCTAAGGGTGTTTGGTTGCAAATGCTATGTGAACAATAATGGGAAGGAATCCTTGGGAGAGTTAGACCCCAAAAGTGATGAGGCCATATTCTTAGGGTACTCCTCCCACAATAAGGCATACAAAGTGTTTAACAAAAGAACCTTGTGTGTTGAGAAGAGTGTGCATACATTGTTTGATGAGACTAGCTCTATGGTTGAGCATGATACACAGGATGAAGAGTTTGAACTTGGTCTTGTAAGAAAAGACCTCTTACTTACTCAAAGCTCCATAGTTGACAAAGGTAAGGCTCCTAAAGGTGAACCAAGTCCTAGAATTGATAATTTGGAAGGTGGACAGGGAGGAAACCAGTCAGAGGGAAGCATTGCGAAACCTGAACAGAACCAGCCCACTCAACCCAATTATTCTCGAACTGATATGGGAACATGCACCAGAACAGTTCCAGAACCTGTTTCACCAGGTACTCAGAAGAGATTGATTCTGACTGCGTTACTGTAAGAGGAGCTTCATCAATTTGAAAAGAACAAAGTCTGGCACCTTGAACTAAAGCCTAAGAACAGGTCGATAATTGGCACCAAGTGGGTGTTCAAGAACAAACTGGATGAGTTCAGAATAGTCACTCGGAACAAGGTCGGGCTGGTGGTTCAAGGTTACAACCAAGAAGAGGGAATCAACTGTGCAGAAACATTTACACCTGTTGGAAGGATCGAGGCCATCTGCATTTTGGTGGCCTTTGCAGCTCACATGGAGATTAAGCTGTATCAAATGGACGTCAAGAGTGCATTCGTCAATGGATACCTTAAGAAAGAGGTATTATGCTGGATTCTTGGTTAATAGAAAAAGCACCTCAGGTATGGCTCATTTTCTTGGGCCCTGTTTGGTCTCTTGAGCAAATAAGAAACAACACTTTATTGCCATGTCCACAGCAAAAGCCGAGGATGTAGAGACTGCTTTTTGTTGTGCTCAATTGTTGTGGATAAGGCAACAACTCAAGGACTTTTCTATTGACATGGGATGCATTCCTATATTTTGTGATAATACAGGTGCAACCAACATTGGCAAAAACCCATGTCAACATAAAAGGACTAAGCATATTGACATGCGTCATCATTTTTTGAGAGATAATGTTGAAAAAGGCTTAATTTCAATAAATTTTTGTGCCACTAATAAGCCAATTGCTGACATCTTTAACAAAACACTGAGTAGAGAGCAGTTTGAGAGGAATAGACTTGAATTGGATATGACTAAAAGAACTTGAGCATGCTTGTTTAACCCCAATGATTGACTAGCTAAGGGTTGTTAGGCCAAATAAATTGTCACAATGGATGCATTCAATTTTTGTGCTTTTACTGGCATATGTGTGGAATATAACATGCTAACACTCATTGAGTCTACTGATATTGCCCGTAGTGTCCTGAGGCATTGAACGTTTAACAGTAAGAACAGGCTCTAGGAACAAACTCGACAATTATTTGTATCATGTGCTAACAAAGTGGCGTTATTAAAGGAATGTTGGAAACCAAAATTCTCTTTTTCATTACACCTAACCTATAATTTATACCATACCTAGTGTAAGGATGTGCTGCATACAAAAACATTCTCTCTTCAAGAAGGGCCGAAATAAACTCCCCCATAAACTCCCTCGATTTTCAGGCCACCCATGCTCACCATTAAATCCCTCCACTCTCTCTCTCCATAATCCGTCCATCCCTATCTCTCTCTCAAAGACCCGATTTCCTTCTCCTTCCTTAAACCCACTTCAATCTCAACTCCAAAACCTCCCAAATTCTTAAGATGGCAAGAACTCGTGGTGGTCAAGCATCCTCCAAGCGCAAGACTTCTCACCCAAGATCACTACGAGACCAATTATCAAGAAAAAGGGGCAGAATTGGGATGAGTTCTGAGAGAATATCATCGGCACCTTCATCGCCACAAATGATCTCGATTGGTATGGAAAACCCTCCCTCACCTTCTTTTTCGATTACTCCCTCTATTTTTGGGTTTTTGAAGAGTTTGAACTTAAGATCAGTAGACTTAAACCCTGATATAGTACCTTTGGTACACCCAATTATGGGTTGGCAGATTGTGATGTATGACCCGGCTATGGCCAAGTCTAGATTAAGGGGGAATGAGGGCGAATCTTTTGGGAGTTTAAGGATTATGATTTTGGGCATGTTAATAAGGAATTTGTTATTGAAGATGCTGAGGATAGTGATGAGGATGAACTAATTTTTCGGTTCAAACGAACTGGTCCAATCAAGCCCCAAACCACAACCAAACCGACCTTTAAATGCCAAAGAAAGACCACCACCTCACCCAATGTACTCCTTACTGCATCCTTATCACGACCTCGAATTCGAAGTTCGGGTCCTCTTACTGTGCTGCCCCTGCCAGAAGACAGAATTGACAACCCTATCAATAAGAACCAACTGGCCCTGAAATCCTCCAAAACACCCCTCAAACCAGTTCCATCCAAGAAACCCGCCTGAAAATGGGCTGCCCTAGACAAATATCTGAACTGGTTGAAGAATCTAATGCACCCAAGAAGAAGAAAATTAGAAAAACTACGACACTTGCTGAGAGATATGGGCATTTTCTCCAGAAATTTATGGTTCGGGAAAGGTAGTTAAGGTATCATACTTTCAGGAATAAGGGCTAGGGGTATTCTTAGAAAAGTTGGAAGCTCAGGGATGATTAGACCTCTTTACAGATACTAAGAGAGGATGTTCGGTTCCAGACTTTGCTGAGTTCTATGTGAACTGTGTTGTCAATAATAAAGTGGTGACAAGCAAAGTTAATGATCATGACCTACGATTTGATGCTAAGAAGTTAGGTGAGTTACTTGGGGTTTCCTCCAAAGGTTTTGATGCGCATGTGCAAGAGGACAAGTGCGTCTTAGGTGAAGAACGACTGTTGAAATAATTGACCCAGAAGCTAGCCCAAAAACTCCATCTGACTGTGTCCCAGTCTGTGAGAAAGGGGGAAATGATGCCACTGCATTGACTATTATTTTGGTTTATGATTAAGAATACTGTTCCCCGAGATTAGGGACGTAACCTTGCTGATCACATGGACATGTGCTACACTGATTTGTTGGATAGGGGTGAGCAAATTAACTTGCCCGCAATCATGAATAGACATATTGGGAGAATTGCCAATGCATCGAAGGATCATGACATGGGGTATGGGTTCTTGCTGACGTCAGTGTTTAAGAAGCTTGGGATTCTCTTTTAGAAAAGAATAGGCTTTCAGCTCACTGATAAGATTGGCAACAGCATGTTGATTGGGTGTGGTTTCAAAGTGACAACAGGTGGCAGTGCAACTTCAGAATAAGGGCTCCAAACACCACTTGGACCTATTCCCAGTGAACCCTCCACATCCAGCGCTCCTACAATTGGTACACTATTACAGGACCAGATCACATTGAAGGGGAAGATAGCTAAAGTAGAGCAGGCGCTTACAGAGGAAAAGGCTCTCAATGCCAAACGTCACGCGAATCTACTGAGTGCCCTTCTTCCCCTTGCAGCCAAATTCCCTCCTCCACCTTCCTCTACCTGAACCTATTCCTTTCCCTGTTTCTAATACTATTTTTCAAACACTTGGTTATATATGTGACTACTAATGGTTTATGGCTGTTTTTGGATGGTTAATGCATTTACGCTATAACTGTGCTTGTTGCATGTGTTATTTGTTTGTGTGTGACTCGGATGGCCAATATCATTACTGCACCATATACTTGAATGTATCACTGTTATTTTCCGTATTACCGCTTTGGTGGTGATTGCATCCACATTGGATTTCAACTTCCAACCTCCTCATCCTTTTTGATGATGTCAAAAGGGGGAAGATGGATATGACCTTGCTTCAATTAATTTGCCTAGTTGAAGTTGACCTCTTAACTCTTGTTTTCTCTCTAGTGTGAGGGTGGATAACTATTTTAGCACTAATGTATGCTTGCCCTATCTCACTATTAATTGTCATTGATAACTTACGGTCATTTGGTTTGTCATCATCAAAAAGGGGGAAATTGTTGCCCTAATTAATGTGTAAGATTTTGATGATGACAATCCAAATGAACTAGTTAATATGTTGTACTTGAGATTAGGTGTTGTGCTTGAGTTGAGTGTTAAGACAGGTTCTAGAAGAATACTTGGAGCAGTTCGAATGAGCGCGGAGCATCAAAGTCGATACATGCACAAGAAGTCCAGCTGATAACAAGAGTCTAAGAATATTGCCTCAGAACAGTTCTGAGCGTGGAGCATGGAACATCAAAATCATATCCAAGGAGTTCAGCTGATAACAAGAGTCTTAGGCTTAGCATTGATTTTATTTTTTAGATTCTTGTTAATATGCTAATTAGAAGGCCTTGACTTAGCATTTGCTTTGAAATGTTTTTAAGTACTTTAGAACACTGCCTCAGAACAGTTCTGAGAAGTCAGGTCTGCGTTGTTCTGACGTCAAAGACAAAAAATGATTTTCAAGATTTGAGAATGATTTTTTTACGGGCGATTTTCTTGAAAATAATTAGGATTAATTTCCCTGTGTCAGTTAGATCTAAAAAGATTTTCTCTTTAAAGATAATGTTGAGAGATTTCTCTGTAGAATCTAAAAAGGTTTCTTCCCTTAAAAAATACTTTTGAAAGATCCTTGAAAGATTTTATCCTATCTTTTAAGGGAAGAATATCAAGTGGAGAAATTGTGAGGAGCTTGGCTGCTAAGTTATTAAGTGGGCGTGGAATTCTCTTTGCCCTACTCATGCACCATATGCACCACACTACTTAAGTCTCCTCATCCTCTAGTTTTTCTTAAGGTTTTCTAAGGGTTTAAAATTGTCTTTGTGAGTCTGAATTTTCTGAGAGAAAACCTTCAAAGAGAGTGCTAAATCGAGTCTTTCATATTGGCATAATAGGGATTGTATTATACCTTACATTCAGCTTGTCTAGAAGCATTCAAGTAAGGCATCTTGTTGTTTCTTTTTTCATCATTGAATCAAGAAATTGTCCAAGTCTTAGGAGACGTTGGACGTGGTCTCCTAGGAGATGTTGGACGTGTTGTCTAAGCCATTGGTTATGGTCTCTTAGGAGACATTGGACGTGGTGTCCGTGTGACTAGAGTCTCGGGGTAGAGTAGTTACGTGTGTTACGTATGTAACGAATTCGGCCCATTTAGTGAAAGTATTGCTGAAATCCTACAGTGATAGGTTGTGGTTTTTACACCTCAGTTAGGCCAGAGGTGGTTTTCCACGTAAAAATGTTGTGTCTCCTTTACTATTTCCGCAATTATACTCGTTTCTGCTTTACTGCAAACATGCATTCCAAACAGTTTTACGAGTGTTTTGAGAAAAACGAAAAAACTGGTGGACACAATTTACCCCACTCTTGTGTCCTTGTGTGAGTAAATCTAAGAAGTGGTATTAGAGCAGAGCTCTCGTAGTTAGGTTAACACCTTGAGAGATCCTGAAAAGATGAATGCTCCACAAGGAATTCTGGAGGGTCAATCTATGACTCGACCACCATACTTCAATAGACAACACTACAACTGGTAGAAGAATCGTATAGAGAACTACATTCAGGCTGATGACTATAAGCTATGGATGATCATTGTGAATGGTCCTTACATTCCAATGAAGACCACGGAAGATGGCAAAACCGTTGCTAAAAAGCCAGAGGAGTTCGACTCAGAGGATTGCAAAAAGATGGAGAAAAACGCTACGACTAAGAAGCTACTGTACTTTAGCCTTGGACCAGATGAGTAAAGTCGGATCTCAGAGTGTGAGTCCACAAAAGAAATATGGAATGCTCTTCGTGTGGCTCATGAAGGAACTAACCAAGTTAAGCAATCCAGGATCGAGCTGCTGGTGAGAAAGTACGAGTTGTTCGAAATGAGCGACAAAGAGACGATAATGGATATGTACACTCGTTTTACTCACATCACCAACAAGCTGAAATCGTTGGGAAAATCCTTCACCACTGAAGAATTGGTGAGAAAGATCCTGCGATTTTTGCCTCAGTCATGGGAAACGAAAGTCGTAGCCACCCAGGAAGCAAAGAAGATGAATGAGATCACATTGGATGAGCTCATTGGGAATCTTCAGACATATGAGTAAAGGAAAAGTGCCCAGGTGAAGAAATAAGTACAGAGAGATCGAGGCCTTGCTCTAAAAGCTTTAGAGAGTGATGATTCGGACCTGGATTTTGAAAAGATAGCCATAGTGACTCGAAAGTTCAAGAAATTCTTCAAGAAGGCTGAAGGCAATATCAAGAAAGGAAGTACCAGGAAGCCATGGAATAGTAATTATGATAAGTTTTCAAGATGCTTCAGATGTGGAAAACCCGATCACATTGTGAAGAATTGCCCCACACAGAAGGAAGAATACAGGTCAGAACAGTTCTGAAGCCATGGCAAGAGGTCGCAACAGAGCAGCTTCTCAAAGCGTTTCGCTAAGGCAATGATAGCAGCCTAGGGTGAAAGTTCAAAGGAGGAAGAGGACTCCCAAGAGGAAGAAGTTGTAGAAGCCCTCATGGCTGGAAGCGAGTCTGAATCAGACCTTGAATTAGTTGAAAGCTTGTCCCAACTCAAGGATACGGTACGTGGTTTTAGCAAAGCTAAAGTTGTGAAATTATTATTTGCCATAATGAATGAGTGTGAGACAATAATTGTTGAAAATTACATGCTTAAAGATGTCTGTTTCGAATTAAAAAAAGATGTTAGAATGCTTAAACGGAACAAACTAGAACTTGAACATGTAAATGAAGTTCTCAAATGTGAAAAACCTATGGCAGAAGAAGAGGCCCTTGCCCTATGTAAAGATCTTGACACACTTAAGGACGTTATGAACATAAGAGAGGAAGTATTTAACACTGATCTCTCTAGGCTGAAAAGTGAGTTCTTAGACCTGAAACTCAGACTTGAATCTCTGGTGAGTGAAAACAACCAGCTGCTTGAAAAGGCTCATAAGACCGAATCTAACCTTGCTGAGAATAGGCGCTGGAACAGTTCTTCTGAAGCGCTTGACTGGCTAAATACTCACTATAGCCGAAACAAAAAGGGACTAAGATGGGTGAATAGGTGTGTTACTAAAGCAGTTAACAAAAAATATGTTGGACATCAAAAAAATATAATCTGTTTTCACTGTGAAAAAACTGGTCATTATCGCTATGCTTGTCCTTTGAGAAAAAGAGTCATGGAGAGAAACTCATTGTATGTTAAACAAGTATAGATTAGAAAAGACGACTTAACCTCTATGTTAAAGAAAATGAGACCCAAGTGGATCTGGGTTCCCAAGACAAACACTTAGCTGTTTTGCAAGCTAAAGTAAGAGGAGGCAACCAACTATGGTACTTGGATAGTGCTTGCACAAGGCACATGATGAGAGACATATCAAACTTCCTCTCACTTATAGCCTTCGATGGAGGGAATGTGGCATTTGGAAATGGCAAATCTGAGAAAATTATCGGTGTAGGTAAGATAGGTAAATCACTCTCTCACTCTATTGATAATGCGTACTTGATTGATGAATTACAACATAATTTGCTAACTATGTCTCAATTGTGTGATAGATGTAATCATGTTGAATTCTCTTCAGATCAATGCTTGATTTTCAATGTTAATTCTGGTTGTGTTGTGTTGAGGGGGAAGCGACATAACAAAGTGTACAAAGTGTGTGTTCTTTCACTTCCCCAAAATCATTTGACTTATTTAAGTGCTCTTGATGATGATGCTATGCTTTGGCATAAGAGGCTAGGTCATGTAAGCCTTTCTCTTTTGAATAAACTTGTTTTTAAGGACCTAGTAGTCGGACTACCTTCCATCAAGTGCAATGATGATAAGGTGTGCGATGCTTGTGCTAGAGGAAAACAAGTTAGGACTTCTTTCAACTCAAAGAACTGTGTTAGCACTTCCCAATCTCTTGAACTACTACATGTTGATTTGTGTGGTCCTATGAGAATCACAAGTAGAGGTAGGAAGATGTATGTGTTTGTTATAGTAGATGATTACTCTCGTTTCACTTCGGCTTTATTTTTGGCATCGAAAGATGAATCATTTGAGAAGTTTCTTGTGCTTCTCAAGAAAATTAAAAAGTGAGTAGGACACTCATTGGTAAGTCTTAGGTCTAACCATAGAAAAGAATTTGAAAACTCGAGCTTCATTGATTATTGTAATGAACACGATGTAGATCACAACTTTTCTGCCCCCAGAACTCCCCAACAGACATGGCTAGGACTATGCTTGTTATTAGTGCTCTTCCTAGAAACTTTTGGGCAAAGGCGTTGAATATATCGTGTTACTTTATTAATAGGTGCATGATCAGACCTATACTCAACAAGACTCCCTATGAACTTTTCAAAGGGTAGAAACACAATATTATGCACCTAAGGGTGTTTGGTTGCAAATGCTATGTGAACAATAATGGGAAGGAATCCTTGGGAAAGTTAGACCCTAGAAGTGATGAGGCCATAGTCTTAGGGCACTCCTCCCACAGTAAGGCATACAAAGTGCTTTACAAAAGAACATTGTGTGTTAAGGAGAGTGTGCATGCATTGTTTGATGAGACTAACTCTGTGGTTGAGCATGATACACAGGATGAAAAGTTTGAACTTGGTCTTGTAAGAAAAGACCTCTCCCTCACTCAAAGCTCCATAGTTGACAAAGGTAAGGCTCTTGAATGTGAACCAAGTCCTGCAACTAATAATTTTTAAGTTGAGCAGGAAGCAACCCAATCAGGGAGAAGCATTGTTGAACCTGAACAGAACCGGCCCACTCAACCTAATTATTCTCGAACTGATATGGGAACACGCACCAGAACAGTTCCAGAACCTGTTTCACAAAGTACCCAGGAGAGATTAATTCTGACTGGGTTATTACAAGAGGAGCTTCATCAATTTGAAAAGAACAAAGTCTGGCACCTTGAACCAAGGCCTAAAAATAGATCGAATAATTAGCACCAAATGGGTGTTCAAGAGCAAACTGGATGAGTTCGGAGCAGTCATTTGGAACAAGGCCAGGCTGGTAGTTCAAGGTTACAACCAAGAAGAGGGAATCGACTATGAAGAAGCATTTGCACCTGTTGGAAGGATCGAGGCTATCCGCATTTTGGTGGCCTTTGCAGCTCACATGGAGATCAAGCTGTATCAAATGGACGTCAAAAGTGCATTCGTCAATGGATACCTTAAGGAAGAGGTATTATGTTGGATTCTTGGTTGATAGAAAAAGCACCTCAAGTATGGCTTATTTTCTTGGACCCCGTTTGGTCTCTTGAGCAACCAAGAAACAACACTTGGTTGCCATGTCCACAGCAAAAGCCGAGTATGTAGCGGCTACTTCTTGTTGTGCTCAAGGTAAGGCTAGAGTTAGAAAAGTTTGATTCGACACAATAATTGGACCTGAACTTGACCTGAAGTTAACGAACCTAACCTATTTCGACTTGAAATTGACACGATTTGACCGTTTAGCTTGAAAATATGTTATTTTTCAGTTTTGAGTAGATCTAAACTATTGACAAGGCTGACACCAAATTAACCTGATTATTAAATAGGTAAACCCGAGCCGACCCATTACCCAACTTTAGATAAGGCATCACTTTATTAGAGATCATGTCGTACGAGGTGATGTAACCTTAGAATTCGTTCCCATTGAAAAACAACTTGCTGATATATTCATTAAACCATTGAATGAAGAGTAATTCAACTTCATTAGAAGAGAATTAGGAATGATAAATCTAGACGCTTAAATTAAGGAGATTAATATCTTATTTACGTTTTGTTTTAACAAGTTTGTTAAGGCATGAAACATGTACGATGGCTAAAGGAGTTAGGGACTTTATTCTACACTCATTTTAGTTAGAGGTAAGATAATCTCTAAACTTATATGTGATTATAGAAATTTCAAGGCATTTTAATCCTTGACTCCAATTATTTGATAATTGGTAGTTATAGATGAATATTACAAACAATTAATTCTAAATTTCCTCAAATAAATTTCATATTTTCAAAGATTACTTTGAGTAAAATGGTTTATGTCCTTAAACAAGGTTTATTTACCACTTGTTACCATCGAGAAGTTATTGCACATGCTTTCACTGGCTCAACCCCTTACTATCAAAGTAGGCCCACTTGTTATATTTCGATCCTATCAGTTGTCCTTTTTCTCATTCTTATCATCTCCTTCTCTGAAAATGCATCTCTAAATAAAAAAGAAACCCTAACTGCTATTCTCTTCATACTTTCTCTCTTTCAAGCCATTTTGCTACTATGGGGAAGAAGCAGACGACCTACAAGTGACCAGCCCCTAGAGAATCTTTCAACCCTGTATCAAAAAGGACAAGAGGAGCCAGAGCTCAGCAAGAATCCCTACCCAAGAACATCAACATAACATATCATATCCATCCCTATCTTAATCTTGTAGTAGAGATCAAGAAGATGATGGTGAGGTAAACTACACATGTATTCTTGTAAAATACCCATACTCCTCATTCACAAAGTTTAAGGCAGACATATTTCCTTCCCTTGAAAACCGCACCTTTGTGATATGTGAGATCTTTGACTTAGATTTCTTCAAAAATAGTGGTTTAGCTTTTGTCCTAAGCTAGAGTCCATAGGATGTGAGAAAATCTTTTCATTGGGAAATAAGGTGTACCTCAAGTGTATGATGCTGTTTTATGTCAATCTTAAGAGAGATTTCTTTGAGGAAGATGTCTATTACTCTCCTTTAGTTAAAAGAGTTAAAATTGAGTTTACTATAAATGAGTTAAGGGAATGGCTAGGTATTAACTACTATAAGTGATGCAATATCTGCACTGTGCCTAAATTTAAAGCCACCAAGAAATTTCTAAAAAAGTACAACAAAATTAAAAAGGAGAGGGGTTTGCCCTATCTTGGTTTTTATTTAGAGGCTAGGATGTATCATCATTCGTATCTTGCTTCCCAATCAATTTTCTAGAGAAAACTCCAATGCTCAAGTCCTCACATTTCTATATCAAATTCTTAAGTTTTGTGAAGTCAATTTACTTGGAATGAATTTGTATTACATGGAGAATGTATCCATTGACCAAGTCAAAATGAACTTTCCCTTATCTTATGCTAACCTTCTCCCTCTTATCTTTAAGAAATTTAATGTTCTCCTCTAAGAAGAGGAACTTATTATAGAACCCTTCAAAATCATTAAGGAATCTACTCTGATTAATCTAAAGTATGAGAAGATTGAGGATAACTAGATAGATCCTGATGATTTTCCTGATAAAGATAAAGCCTCTAGCCAATTGTATAAAATCTCAAAGTTAGGACTCCACACTGCCATTGAGACGCCAGATACTCTGATTGCTCTTCTTTAGAGTGAAATTTCATGACTAACTGCCATAGTCAATAGGATGAAATTCGAGGTGTCAAAGTTCAATGGTGTAAGTGCAGAAGTCCAAGCCCAAATAGCTTATCTAGAAGAAAAAGTGACGGTGTTGACGTTGTCAATAAGGAAGAATCTCTTAGGGGGTTAGACAATAAAATAGGTATCTCTATATGGGAGACTAAAGAAATTAAGGATCAGGAACCAAAGACTTTAACAAATCATATAAAGCACTCTGCCACCAAGCCATCTGATCTTCATACCTTCCAGAAACTGCTCTTGCTTCTGGTGGTGTTCTTACTCTAAGCCCTTCAAAGTCCACCTCCACGCTTGTAGCTTTAACCTCCAAGAAATGATCACTCTTCCTTTCTTTCTTGAAGTTCCTCTTAAATCACTCCATTTAGGCCAGCATCTTTGAATTATAAAACAACCCCTCATAACTATAGTTACCGTATTTTTATTCCTCTTTGTTTTTTCTTTGTAATTATAATTTTGCTTTAAGTTGGACTTTTATAGCCCTGGTATGTAACATCCCACCTAAAGGATGGAGCTATGTCGCTATCGTGGATGCTCAATTGGAAGCACCTACAAGGCTCCTTAAGCCCCTTAACCTTAGTTAACTTATTAGAAATGAGTGCAGTAGACGTCTTAAATATAATTTGGTCAAATCATGCATCCTCATTCGTATTCATGCCATGTTTATAAAGTCTTGCATATTTACAAGCAAAATACATCAATTTATGTCATTACAAGGTATACTGGATAACTTAAACATCCTATTAAACCAGAAATTATGATATTCTATATCCTTCTATTATCTATTATTTGCTCAAAATAAATTAGTAGATTAGACTTTTAATGTACTTTTGTTTATTTTGTAGGAATTGAAAAATTTGGAAAAATAAACAACTTGCTCAAGGGTTAGGTCAAGAGAAAAGCAAAGAAAGAAAAGAAAGAGAAGCACAGCGACCCAAGCAAGAACCGAGCCCAATCGTCCCTCTCCCCCCGTCGGGCCTGCTCTTACTCTCTCCTTTCTCTATTTCGCTCGGCCTCTCACCCCCCAGACCTCGGCCCAAGCTCCCCTTTGCCCTCCTCCTCCTTCTTCCCATTTTCTATCCTTCTCCTCACTAACGCGCAAGGCCCAGTCCGTGACCTGCCTCCCCCTTTTCTCTTTTCTTTTCCCTGCCTTCGTTTTCCCTCAGCCCAGCCTGCTCCCTTGTTTCATTTAGTTTGGGCATGCGTGCTGTACGTGAGCTTCATTTCCCCCATCCCTGTCTTCTTCTTCTTCTTCTTCTTCTTCTTCTTCTTCTTCTTCTTCTTCTTCTTCTTCTTCTTCTTTATTTCTCAATCTAGAAAACACCAAAAAAATAGAACAAGGCAGTTGCTTCGTCTTCCCACTCCCCCGGCTCCTTGACCATTTTTTTCCCTCTCTCTCTTCATCATTTACTCTTCCATTATCACCATTATCAAGCTGACCGTTACAAAAATTGGACAAGGCTTAATTGGGGATTAAGGAAGCAATAAAGAGGGGAGAAGGGCTATGGTTTTCAGGACTAAAAAGGAAGGTTCAAAGGCAGAGGATTAAGGAGGATAGAAGCAGAGAGAGTAGGGTAGTCCTCATTTTTTGTTTTCCATTTGGTTTTTTTTTGTTTTTTTCGATTGCAGATACATTCTCAGAAACTCATGTAAATCAATTTAAAGCTAGTTCAATTCTAGTGAGATTTTTCAGTTTATTTTAGATTTGGATTTGCTGGAGTGAATGTGACTTTGGATATTGCGTTGCTTTGCAGTTCTGATTCAATTTCCATCTTATTGAGTTTACATCCGTTGTTGCTAGGATTCTTCCTTGTGGCTCGCGGTTGCTAAACGTGTCTGATTCTCCTTTCTAAACTCGGTTCAGGCCCAGATTTTGCAATTTCTAAACGTTTTCATTACTTGTTGTCTAACCTTAGAATTTTTAAAAGATTGAACATATGCAGTGAGTTTAATTTAGTAAAAAAATTGCTTTCATTGTTATTGTCACTTGGTTGAGGAGCTGTGATTAGTAGAGTTTGGTTAAAATAACTTACTTATTTGTCATTGTTTAATATAGTTTAGTACAAGTTACTTTATCAATTAGAATCCTAATTACATTGCCATCCATGAGGACGACATCTCAAGTGCTACAACAAACAACCATGCGCTTGCATATTTACAACAGGTTTTTGGTGCTGTTATCGGGGATGAGTTTCTGAAGTTTGGTTTCGTCGAGTTGTAGTTTAGTTATTTGAGTCGTTGAGTCGTTTTTGTATTTTTGGTTTTTGATTAGCTTAATTTAGATTATTTCTGGTTTCCAATTTCAGTAGTTTTTGATTTTGTTTTTATTTTTGTTTTGGGATCAATTTAATATGACTTTTAGTGTCTATTTTACTGCTTAAAAAATAGTAGTAACGGATCTGTTAAAGTTGTACAGGAACAGAGAAGAAAAAAGCATAATAGAATCATTCTAGTGCAGGATTTTCCAGCATTTCAATTACTGTTTGAATTTTTTGGAGCAGTCCCAGCCATATTTTTTGGGCGTTGATATTTTTTATCGATTCATCATGATTTTTAGAGTCTGTTTGAGTTTTTCTGGAATTTTTGGGACTGTGTGAAATTTTCTGTGATTTTTGGAACTAATTTTCTGCCCAGTTTAGGGATAGAAAAAACTTGAAAAAAAATATGTTGATATTCCTTGTGATTGTGTTGAATTTACTGTGTATAGAGTTATAATGTTCAGAGTTCTTTCTCGGTTTTAATTTTATTCTTAGATTAGGCTTGTTTCGGTTTTAGTCTATGTTCTATCTTCTTTTAGTTTATTTGTGTTTTTGTTTTCATTTTATTTCTAGGATTGGATCACTTTCTGTTTTTATTTTGTTTTCAGGCTTGATTCACTTTTTCATTTTGTTTTAAAGGAAAAAAAATTAGAAAAATCAAAAATCCAATAAAAAATTGAAAAGTAAAAGACCAAAAAGATATCTTTTGGTGAGGGTATGGGATTTACATGACTGGTTGGATTAGAAACCTTGAAAATAGTAGACTTGTTAGTAGTGAACCTGACCTTAACCTAGAACTCGAACCTGAGCCCAAGCCTCAGCTAGAATTATAAGAAATTACACAAGAAAGATCTTTGAGCGATATTTTTTATCTTCCTAGGACTGCTCTGCCATCCTATTTTACTATACCTGATCTACGATTGAATGTGACTTTCAAGTTGAGACTTCACTGTACACAAATGCTCTACAAATTCACGAGTTTAGAAGATGCATATTTGTTTTTGAGTGAATTCAAAAAAGTGCGTTCTATGATGCATTTTTCTAATATCCCTATTGATGTTGTGCGAATGAAATTATTTCTTTTACTTTGAAAGATTATACTAAACGTTGGATATATGGCTTAGCTGCTAATTCTATTACTTCTTGACATATTTTGTTAGATTGTTCTTAAGAAAATATTTTCCCAATATCGAGATTGTTAAGCTAAGCAACGAAATCAATCAATTTGTACAACTAGATAGGGAATCATTTTGGAAATACTTTAATAGGTTTAAAAATTTGTTGGCCCAGTGTCCCCATCATGGGTTAGACCAAGCACATTTGTGCTAAATTATCTATAAAGGACTTGACCAACAGACTAGAGCCATGTTAGAGTCCATGTGTCGAGGTGGCTTTCTTTCTAAGAGCACCACTGCTGCTTAGGAATTTTTAGAGGACTTAGCAGAGAAAACCATGCAATGGAAAACCAGTCACAATGACAGTCTAAGTTAGAGGCTAGCAAGGGGTGGGTTGTATTCTATCTCTGATGTGAGTCACTTAGAGTCTAAGATTGCTATGTTAGATAATATGTTGAAGGGGTTGTCTCGCTAGATTGTCCCGATATCTCAGGCTTCTATGGTGTCATATTCTCATTGTCAGGCCTTACATCATTCTTTGAGTGCTTATCCTTATTTTGCTCACCAGTTAGCAACAAGATAGGAGCAAGTGAGTATGGCCTTTCAGAGACCTAAGAATAATCCCTTTTCCCTTATTACAATCTAGGGTGGAGAAATCACCCTAACTTTTCTTAGAGTAGAGGACCAAATGCTGCGGTCCCTAACCCTCAACCTAGAGTGTTTCCTGGAAACAAATCCCAGCCCATCTCCTATACCTCTAATTCTTTTCATAAACTGACTTTTTCAGGTGTGCCCAATGCACCTAAACCTTCATCTCTTGTAGCTTAAGTTTCAACCTTCCTGGTTATACTAACATTGATAAAATTGAGAGGAGAATTAATAGTATTGTGGAGAGAATGATTAACACTAATATGCAAAGAATAATGAGAATGATGACTTAATAGTTTTCCCAGTTAGCATCATCTTCTAGAGGGCCAGATACATTTCCAAGTCAACCTGAGGTGAACCCTAAGGATCAAGCCTCTTCTTCTAGTGCTAATCCTAGCAAGCCTGTGAGGAAAGTGAATGTAGTTATATCTCTTCGATCTGATCGAGAGATTGATAACTAAGTGAGAAATCCTAATGAACCCTGCATGTATCCTTACCAATTCTTTCAAAATAATTCTCCCTCTTCTTCTTCTATAGAAACTGGTTTATCCAGTAACTGATGGGATGCTACTAATCATGTCCCCAATGATTCTAACAATCCTCTTCCTTCTAAGTCACCTTCTGACAAGACAGAGCCTAAAGAGAAAGATTCCCCTGATTCTGTGGATTCTTCACCTCCTAAGGATTCTTCTTCTTCTCCTTTTACTGAGAAAGTCCATAAGCTTTCAACCTTCTTTTCCTTATAGGCTTAAAAAGAAAGATGAAGTTCATGTTGAGAAAATGAGGGAGACATTCTCTCAAGTCAAAATCAACATTCTTTCACTCGATGCTATTCAGCAGATGCCTCCATATGCTAAATTTTTAAAGGATCTATATACAACCAAAAGAGCTACTAGTGCCCCTAAGAAGGCTTTCTTATCCTCTAGCGTTAGTTCTATCCTTTTTCATCAAATCTAAGTGAAAGACAAAGACCCCAGTTGCCCTACCATTTCTATAGTTATAGGGGACCAGCTTATTCATAGAGCTTTACTTGATTTAGGGACGAATGTCAATTTGATACCCTCTGAGTATGAGAGGCTAGGGTTAGGTGAGCTAAAGCCTACCAAGATGGTTATTCAATTAGCTAATAGATCAACGAGGTTACCTAGGGGTATATTAAAGATGTGCTAGTTAGAGTGGGTGAATTCATTTACCTTGGGGATTTTGTTGTGATTGAAACTGAGACGGTGTCCAATGGAGCTAGTCAAGTCCCTGTGATTTTAGGCATCCTTTCTTGACCACTACCAATGCCCTTATTAATTACAGGAATGGTATGGTGAGACTGTCTTTTGGTAAAATAACCTTAGAATTGAACATCTTTAACGTGCAGAGACATCCTTCTGGTTTTGATGATATTGGGTTTTTTACTCTTAACTAGGTAGAAGATTCTGCATTCAATGACGATTTTGATGATATTTTTGCTGCTGAGTGTGAGTCATTTCTTGTGGATGATAAGCCTGAATATGATATGTTTGAATTTGATTACTTGTATTCTGCTATTGACTGTCTGCTTACTACTGATTCTGAATCTGCTCCTGAGTCTATGTCCCCTCCTATTCTTGAATTAAAACCTCTTCATAACTCTCTTAAGTATTCATATCTAGGACTCCATGAATTATTTCCTGTCATTATTGCATCGGATCTAGACCAGGACTAAGAGGACAAACTGATTGCCCTACTTAGAGAGAACAAGGATGCTATAGTTGGACTTTAGGGGATATCAAGTTCATTAGTCCCTACATTGTGCAACATAGAATTCATTTGGACGACAATGCGAAGCCCTAGACTGTCAAAGGTGTTCGAATCCAATCTTGCAGGAAGTAGTTAGAAAGGAAGTACTAAAGTGGTTAGACCATAGGATTATTTATTCCATTGCTAATAGTGAGTGAGTTAGCCCTATCTAAGCTGTTCTTAAGAAGACCAGTATTACCATGACTAGAAATGACAAGAATGAGTTAGTCCCTACTCAAGTCCAATCTGGGTGGCATGTGTGTATAGATTATAGGAAATTGAATGCTACCACTAGAAAAGACAATTTTCCCTTCCATTCTTAGACCAAATGCTAGAGAGGTTGGCTGGACATTCCTTCTATTGCTTTTTAGATGGATATTCTAGCTATACTTAGATCTCTATTGCTCTTGACGATCAGGAGAAGATTACTTTCACCTATCCATTTGGGACTTATGCCTTTAGAAGAATGCCTTTTGGACTATGTAATGCCCCTGCTACCTTTCAGAGGTGTATGATTTCTATTTTCACGAATTTAGTTAAGTAATGCATGAAAATTTTCATGGATGACTTTTCTGTGTTTGGGTCTTCCTTTGATGATTGTCTGCTTAATTTAAAAGAAGTGTTGGAAAGTTATATGGAGAAATACTTGACTTTAAATTGGGAGAAACGTCAATTCATGGTTTAAAAGAGGATAGTCTTAGGCCACATTATTTCTAAAGATGGAATTAAGGTAGATAAGGCTAAGACTTATTTTTTATCTTCCCCCTCCTACTTGTGTGAAAGAGGTGAGGTCTTTCTTTGGACATGCTGGCTTCTATCATCATTTCATTAAAGACTTTAGTAAGATAGTGAAGCTCTTGACAAACCTATTAGCTAAAGATGTGCCTTTCCACTTCTCTGAGGAGTGTTTTGTGGCATTTACTAAGTTTAAGGAGGCCTTAACCTCTGCTCCCGTTCTTCATCCTCCCATCTGGGGAGAACCATTTGAGTTGATGTGTGACGTATCTAATTATACTATTGGGGTTGTTCTAGAATAGCGTGTTGATAAAAACCTCATATTATTTACTATGCTAGTTACACTCTGAATGACGCTTAACTGAACTATACTGTTATAGAGAAGAATTCTTGACTGTGATCTTTGGTTTTCAGAAGTTTAGACCTTATCTGATTGGGTCTTAGGTGATTGTCTATACTGTCACTCTGCTCTTAAGCACCTTCTTTCTAAGAAGGATGCTAAGCCTAGACTTGTGAGATGAATCCTACTTTTATAAGTGTTTGATTGCAGATTAGGGATAAGAAAGGTTTTGAGAACTTTGTGGCTGACCATCTCTCTAGGATTCTTTGTGATGGAGAGAGTAAGTCAAGTATTTCTGAATACTTCCCTGATGAGCAATTATATGCTATCCACCCTGATCTTTAGTATGCTGACGTTATGAACTACCTAGTTTCTGGTAGGATCCTTGAGGGTTAGATTAAGAATGATAGAGATAGGTTCTTTCACCTCATGAAATTCTTTATTTGGAATGGTCCTTACTTATTTAAGTACTGTTTTGACCAAGTTTTTAGGAAGTGTATTCCTGACAATGAGGTGAGGAGTGTCCTTTCTTTCTATTATGACTAGGTATATGGGGGCCATTTTAGTGGGAGGAACATTGCAATCAAAGTTCTTCAATTTAGGTTCTATTGGTTGACTTTATTTAGGGATACTTTTGAATACTATAAGAGTTGCCCTAGGAGCCAACTACTGAGTAGAATAAGTACAAGAAATATGATACCACTTAATCGCATCATTATGGTGGAGATTTTCAATGTTTGTGGTATAGATTTCATGGGGTCATTTTCATTATCTTTTGGGAATAGGTACATTTTATTAGCTGTGGATTATGTTTCTAAGTTGGTTGAAGCCATCCCTTCTGGGACCAATGATGCCAAGGTGGTTGTGAAGTTCCTTAGGGAGAATATCTCTGCTCGATTTAGCATATGCCCTGAGCTATCATTAGTGATTAGGGTACCCACTTTAATAACAGGTCTTTTGATGCCTTACTGAGGAGGTACCCTATAGTCCATAGGCTTTCGGTTGTGAAGTTCCTTAGGGAGAATATCTCTGCTCGATTTAGCATATGCCCTGAGCTATCATTAGTGATTAGGGTACCCACTTTAATAACAGGTCTTTTGATGCCTTACTGAGGAGGTACCCTATAGTCCATAGGCTTTCTACCATTTATCATCCCAAACTAGTAACCAGGTTGAAGTGTCTAATCGACAAATTAAGCAGATTCTAGAGAAGAATGTGAGCAGAAATAGGAAAGATTTGGCCGACAAGCTCGTAAATACTCTTTGGCCGTATAGGACGACTTTCAAAACTCCCTTCGGTATATCACCCTATAGGGTGGTTTATGGTAAGCCTTATCATCTCCTGTTGAGATAGAGCATATAGCCTGGTGGGCCATTAAAATGCTCAATTATGACTTGATTGAAGCTAGTGAGGAGCAAAGATTGCAACCGAGTGAACTTGAGGAGATATGAACTGAGGATTATGAGAGTGCTCAATCTTAAAAAGAGAGGGCTAAGTTGTTTCATAACAAACATATATTTAGGAAAGAGTTTACCCCGGGAATAAAAGTACTCTTATATGATTCTAAGCTCTATTTGTTTCCACATAAATTGAGGTTCCAATGGATGGGTCCCTACATTATTTCACATGTTTTTCCCTATGGTGTAGTTAAAATTCAGGATCCTCATTGTGGTACTAGATTCGAAGTGAATGGTCAACGATTGGAGCAATTTTTGCAGTTTTCGAATACAAAAGATATGGAGTGTCTCATACTCCGCGAGCCGAGTCATGATAAGTGATTAAGCTTCTAAGATAGCTTGGGTGTACTTAGCACCTGACCTGATTTGCTTGAAAGTTCTTTCCTTCATTTCTCTTTTTCTCATTTTTCTTTTCTTTTATTTTTGTATAGTTAGCTGCTTTTCTTTCTCTTTTGTGTATATATGTTGTACATTTGTTTTGAAGTCATGTCCTTTTGTTTTGAGTCTTATTTTTCTTTTTGTATAATTGTTTTCGTTTTGAGTTTCTATGTTGTATATTTCTTTCACTCCCAATGACAACATTGGTTGATTTAGTTTTGGGGGTGGGGAAACTTTGTCTCAAATTTTTTTTTAAAAATTAAAAGAATATTCGAAAATCCAAAAAGAGTTTTGTTTTGTTTTGGGGAATATATGTGCAATTCTAATTGACTATGTTCTCTTGTACCCTTAGCATTAGGTTGTGCATAGATGTGGTGTACATTGATTGAACTTTGTCCAACTTGTAATGTTTGTATACGATCCTAACTGCCAACATTATTTCTAAGCAGGCTTGACTTTAGTAGATGAACCTATGAGATTTTGCGCCTTAAAGACTAATTTATCAGTTTTAGTCCCACATTTTTCTTTTATATGTGTGTCTCTTCCATGATTACATCTTTAGAACTTGCCTTGATTCTCTTTGAAATCACATTTAGCATGCGTATTATGATAATATGATCAAGGCATTCATTCAGTTTGTGAGCTACATAGCTAAATTGCCACCCTTGTGTTGAATGCTTACCCTTTGCCAACCCCTTTGAGCTTTGACCTTTTTGTTGTGAATTCTTCATTTTAACCCTTGGCCAAAACACATTTCCTACCAAAGCCAAGATTAGTGGTACAACACTTCATCATTTGTTGGGTAGCCTTCAGATATTTTGGGTAAATGGTTGATGATTTTGATTATGTATGGGGATTTATCATTATGACCATATGGAATTTGAATTGTATTACTTTTAGACATGTCATTTATTCATTCTCTTAATGAAAAAAAGGAACGAAAGCAAGAAAAACAAAATGAAAAAAATAGAAGAAAAAGAATGAAGGAAACAAAAGTTGAAACAAAATATCAAAGATTCCAAGAAGAGTTGTGAATAAGAATGTTTGGCATGAATGTTGTCATTATATATACTCATTTCCAATGGTCCAATTTTATGGGGTGTGTTCTTATTTTGTTGTAAGTTTTGGGGGAGGCTGTGATTATTACAGTTGATATAAGTGTTGGTTGCTCATTAGCTATGACTTTTAGCTCCTTATTTCCCAAATTATATGTCCCTCTCTTACCTCTTAATTGTATCCTCGTTACAGCCCAAAAAGTCCTCTTGATTATTGTCTTCCATATTGCATTTTAGTGGTAGAGAATTGAGAATATAGTGGAACTTGTTATATTTTAAACACATGAGCGGGAGTGTTTAACATTTTCCTAAAGTGAGGTCCTACCAGTTGAGTTTGTATATAATTTCTAAGTGGGGTGAAATATTGTGTGTAGATGTCATCAGTGGGGATTAAAAATTTTTTGATGCGTACATTGTATTTATATGCAATCTAATGCTTAGGTTGCTTGAGAGATGTAGTTGATTAGAATGCGTATATATTTTTCCTCGTGTTATATTTATGAGTTTTTGAAATAGAAAAAAATTTTCAAGATTTTATGGGTACATATTCTGCAAACCTTCACGAGACCTTACTCATCTACTAGGGATAGCCTAAGGGTTTAAACAGCTTGTTGTACATGCTAAGTGCAACCGTGATTCCTACGAAAGTGAGTTAGGATTTTATTTTCTGTTCCTGGGATTTTTTATTCTATTTTACTTGAGACGAGCAAAATTTAGGCGTAGGGGTATTTGTTAAACTAGAAGTTATGATATTTATACCCTTTTATTATCTTTATTTGCTCAAAATGATTTAGTAGATTAGACTTTTAATGTACTTTTGTTTATTTTGTAGGAATCGGAAAATTTGAAAAAATAAACAACTTGCTCAAGGGTTGGGTCAAGAGATGAGGAAAGAAAGAAAAGAAAGAGAAGTCCCATGGCCTAAGCAAGAACCGAGCCCAGTCGCGCCCCCTGATTGGGCCTGCCTTTCTTCATTTCGCTGGGCCTCTCTCCTTTCGTCATTTCACCAGCCCTCTCCCCCTCTTAGACCTTGGCCCAAGTGCCACCTTTGCCCTTCTCCTCCTTCTTCTCATTTCCTCTCCTCCTCACTCACACGCGAGGCCCAATCCATGGCCTGCCTCCCCCTTTTCTCCTTTCTTTTCCCCACCTTCCCTTTCTCTTGCTGGGCCTGGGCCATACCTGTTCTCACCTTTCTCTCCCCTCAGCCCAGCCTACTCCCTCATTTCATTTAGCCCAAGCATGCGTGCTGCTGCATGTGAGTTTCCTTTCCCCCATCCCTTTCTTTTTCTTCTTCATTTCTCAACCCAAAAAACCCGAAAAAAAAAAACAGAACAGGGCAGCTGCTTCATCTTCCCACTCTCCCGGCTCTTTGATCGTTTCTTTCCCTCTCTTTCTTCATCATTTACTCTTCCATTATCACCATCATCAAATAGGCAGTTACAAGAATTGAACAAGGCTTAGTTGGGGATTAATGAAGCAATTAAGAGGGGAGAAGGGTTGCGGTTTTCAGGACTAAAAAGGAAGGTTCGAAGGCAAAGGATTAAGGAGGATAAAAGAAGAGAGAGGAGGGCAGTCCTTGTTTTTTGTTTGTAATTTTGGTTTTTTTTTTGTTTTTTTCGATTGCAAATTCATTCTTAAAAATTCATGTAAATCAGTTTAAAGTTAATTCAATTCTAGTGCGATTTTCAGTTTATTTTAGATCTGGATGTGCGGGGGTGAATGTGACTTCAGATATTGTGTTGCTCCACTGTTCTGATTCAGTTTCCATCTTACTGAGTTAACCTCCGCCATTGCTAAGATTCTGTCTTTGCGGTTCGCTGTTGTTAAACGAGTCTGATTCGCCTTTGTCAACTCGGTTCAGGCCTAGATTTGGAATTTCTGAATGTTTCCGTTACCTATTGTCTAATCTTAGAATTTTTCGAGGATTAAACAGATGTAGTGAGTTTAATTTAGTAAAAAAAAAAAAATTGGTTTCATTCCTATTGTTACTTGGTTAAGGAGTATGTGATTAGTAGAGTTGGTTAAAATCGCTACTTATTTATCATTATTTAATATAGTTTAGTACAAGTTACTTAGTATTTGACTAGAAACCTAATTACATTCCCATCCCTGAGGGCGACATCTCAAGTGCCACAACGAACAACCGTGCACTTGCAGATTTACAACACATCCACTCAGAAGGTTTACATTTTCAAGCTTAGTTCTCCAAAAGTCAAGCAGTCGTTAGCCCTCTCAAGTGGCACAACGAACAATCGTGCACTTGCAGATTTACAACACATCCACTCAGAAGGTCTACATTTTCAAGCTTAGTTCTCCAAAAGTCAAGCAGTCGTTAGCCCTTTTAGATGCTGCTTTGTACTTCTCTAAATTCCAAAACCTGAAAAATGAGGAGATCATGATCTCCTCGAGCCCAGTAATAATCCTTACTTTCCCCACTATTACACTTTGCATATTATTTGGTTCATACATAACCCCATAACACCTATATCACATAGAATCACAGCATAGCATATAGCATATGGAACATGACATAAGGAGGTAAGAACATGATAAAGCTTCAAAATAGAATCATATTTTGCATATCTATTATGCTCCTAATGCTTCACAAAACACACACATATAGATATGTTATGAGACAAACTGTTAAGCTGAGTCAATCATGCCTATCCATACCAAATATGATTCAATGACTCTAAATTCCACTTGAGACCCTAAACAAACCCTGTTACTTGTCCATTCACTAAACTATCATAATTGTCCCATACTGACCATGTCATTTGGGCTCCTATTCCTCACTGGAGCCCAAACGAAAGCAAATGTCCACTAAAATAGACTAATGACCCAACTATAACCATAATTTATAGACACAAAAGCATATTGTTTATAAAATTTCACATTCTGGTTGTGAACATGTAGTATATTTCTTTGCACATACTTGTCGACTGCACATATACTTAGACCCGATCCCAATCTCACAAATGTTATCACGATGTTCCAACTCCAAATCTAAGCCAAGTCCAATTCTATAACATACCATACATTCTTATGTTAATCAAAGCTCCTTAGTTTAGGGGAAATCAACTTATGACCTATAGAAAGAACTATCATAAAACACAAAGGTCATAAACACATCCTGGTAAACTAGGCATAGCCTACTCGAGGTACCAACTAGGGACCCAATGCTCTAGAGTAGTAGATGCCCTCAAATCACAAACTATGGAGTCACATTCACATCCTAGTGGTCCCGGCAAATCCCATTCAAGATACCAACTAGGGACCCACAAAGATATAAGTAACACAAACTGAAGAGTCAATTGATAGACCGAGTAATGCCCACTAAGGGTTCCAACCAATGACCCACAGAGATCCAAACATAAAAATAACTCTTCTATGGACCATAGCTCTATAATGCAATTTAATAGCCTCTAGTAAGATATAAACCTCTTCCCCAGAAAAACATAACTTATTGAGATCATATAATTCACACTATCATACTATGATTTTTCAAAGAACCTTATATTCACTATTCATACTGTAACATAGCCAAACCAAGATATAATCCAGCTCCAAATGGTTCCCACAAACTTCCAATACTTCATTCTAATACCTTGTCATTTCTAATACTAAAAATGGATCTTTCATATTTAATTTATAAATCAAACATACAAACAACCTGCAATTTCACTAAACAGGCAGCTTTTATAAAAAAGTCATAACTCATATGATACACATCCAAAATACACGAAAATTTTCAAGTAATTGCCAAAATAATATAGCAAATCTACAATAAAATTTTTAAAATTTTTATCTGGGCCAATATTTCCTAAAAACTCCAATAGTAGATGAAATTACTAAAAATCTAAGAACTAAACACAAAAAAATTCATAACTTATAGAATGCACAACCAAAATTCATGAGAATTCACAGGAAATTACCAAATATTATGGAGACTCTATAGTAAAAGTTTCTTAAGTTTTCTTAGAGCAAGTAATTCACAAGGTTAAAACAATGGCCGAAATTATGCATCAGATAGGGCAGTTCTAATAAAAAAGTCTAAATCAAAAATTACACATCCAAAATTTTTAAAAAAATGCAAACAATTGCCAAATATTATAGAGAGTCTATAGTAAAATTTTTAGAGTTTATCATATAGCTAATAATTCACAGAAAGTAAAACAGTGGCTAAAAATCCTAAAAATCTAAAATTTCAAATTGTTCTTCTTCATCTTTGCTATTCTAATCCAAATATTCAAGCCAAGCACTAATAATTTAATGAATATATGATTAAATTCATAGCAAGACCATCGAATTCATAACATCCACAAACCAACAATTACAACTGATATGAAACCTTTAAGGGAAGGTTTTAAGAAGTGAAATTAAGTTTCTAATCTACTAATAAAAAGACCAAACTCAAAGCTTCGACCTTCAATTGATTTCTCAAATAGCATAAACTATCTAGTCATTCTTTCCCTAATCAATTTTAACTTTAGAAGAAAATAGAAATTATTCACTTTGAATCTTTTACCAAGTTTTCAATTCCACCTCTTCCTCTTCTTCTTCTTCTTTCCCTCTTTCCTTTCCACAGGTTGTGTGTGTAAGGGTTTTGGGGTAAAAAGCAGGAATACCCCCCCCCCATTTTTATGTACTAAAAAATCTCCACCCTTCTCTTTTTTCTTTTATCTGTTTTTTGGGTCTTCATTTTTTTTCCTTTTGCTTTTTTTTTGGACAAGGTTGTAGTAATACTAAAAAATGAGGCATACTTTAATTATTTCCCAAACACAATAATGCTAACTAAAAGCAAACATATATTTCTAAAATAAAATGCATAAAATGTACACTTAAATTACACATTAGTACATAAGTCAAAATAAGTAACAAAAATTTCATCCTCGAAACTTGTCATTGGCAATTTTCTAATCTCAAGCTCTATAGCAAATGAAGCCATAATGCAAATCAAGGCCATGCAAAACACATGAAACTCACATAATCACATATCTATATATCATGAAGTAGATAGGAATCACATGCACACACAAGCCCTATAGGTTTCACGTTTATTACTCTGATACCACTTTTGTAATGCCAGCCCAAAGGAGGCAAGTGCTTCACCATTGTGGATGTTCAATTAGAAATGCCCACCAGGCTCTTTAAGCTCATTAGCCTTAGTTAACACATAGAAAATAAGTACAGCAGAAGTCTTGACTATAATTTGATCAAATAAGGTATTCCCATTTATATTCATACTATATTTATAGAGTCTTGCATATTTACAAAGTAAAATACATCAATTTATGTCCTTACAATATATATGCTGGATAACTTAAACGTGCACTAAGAAGATCTATACTTACAAGCTTAGTTCTCTAAAAGTCATGCACTCCTTAGTCCTTTTAGAAGCTTCTTTGTACTTTTCTAACTTCCGAAACTAAACAATGGTAAGGTCATGAGCATATGGAGCCTAGTAAAAATAATCCTTACTTACCTTGTTATTATACTTTGTACATTATCTTATTCACACATACCCACATGAAGCATACATCACGGAGAATCACAACATAGCATATAGAATATGGAAGACGACATAAGAAGGTACCAACATGATAATGCTTCAAAAATAGAATCATATTTTCCATATCTATTGTGCTCCTAAAGCTTCATAGAACACAAAAATAGATATGTTATGAGGTAAACTATTAGGTTAACTCAGTCATACTTATCCCATAGCAGATACAATTCAAAGAGACCCATTTCCGCTTAAGTTCATAAACAATCCCTACTGCTAGTCTATTCACTAAACTAACCATGATTATCCCATACCAACAATGTCAATTAGGATCCTAGTCCTCACTAAAGCCCAAAAGAAAGCAAAGTCCACTAAGATAGACTAATGACCTAACTATAACCATAATTTACATACATAAAAGCATATTACTTATGAAATTTCACTTTTTCATTATATTCATGAAATATATTTGTTGCACATACTTATTAACTACCCATATACTTATAATCAATTACAATCTCAAAAATATCATCACAACATCTAACTCTAAACCCAAGCGGAAGTCCAATTCCATAACATACTATACATGCTTAGGTTAACCAAAGTTGCTTATTATAGGGGAAATCAACTTATAACCTACACAAAGAGCTATCATAAAACATAAGAGTCACAAACACATCTTGGTGAAATAGATGTATCCCACTCAAGGAGCCAACTAGGGACCCAATACTCTAGAGTACGCAGATGCTCTCAAATTACAAACCGTGGAGTCACATTCACATCCTGGTGGACCGGGCGGAGCCCGCCCAAAGGTGCTAATAGGAATCCACACAAATTCAAATAACACAAACTGAGGAGTCAATTGATAGACCAAGCAATGTCCACTCGAGGTACCAACCAATAACCCACATAGATTCAAAACACAAAGATAACTATTTGTTTCCAATACCTTATTATTTCTAATGTTGAAAAATCGTCGTTACCTATCTAATTTATAGATTAAACATAACATAGACGTAATTTCACCAAACGTGGGAGTTTTTATAAAAAAATTTGTAACTCATAAGACACACATCCAAAATATGTGAAGGTTTTTAGATATTGCCAAGTAATGTAGCAATCTATAGTAAAATTTTAAGAATTCTTCTGCAGGCCAATAATTCCCAAAAACTCTGGCAGTAAGCGAAATTGCTTAAAATTTGAACATTAAATGCAAAAACTGATAACTCACAGAATACACAATCAAAATTGTTGAAAAAATTATGGTTGTAATGCCCCAACTCCTAGTAATGTAATTAGCGTAATAATTGGTCATTAGTAATCACCAAAGTGAAAAATGTCTTGTTAGGGCATTATTGCCATTCTAGAAAGGATAAGGCTTAACTAATTAGAATACTCAACACTAATATAATAACATCTCATGGCACATATAATATAAGCGAAGTCTAAACTGCACATATATTAATAACCCATCTACATATTTACAGGCACCTCAAAGCTTAGAAAGATGTTACCGTGAGCTTGGCTAGGGCCCATGGATTAACTTCTTGCTTCACTTCCAATGCCCAATGTGTAACTTTTGAAATGCTCAACTTAAAACATGAAAATAAAATGTTGGAAAGGTGAGCCGAGGCTCAACACATTGAACCTTGTACTGTAAAGAATAAAATTCATTTTTCAGTTTTCAATTCATTTTAGTAATAAAGGGAGAGAAACTTATATTAGAATCTGTTACCGGTTATTATCTGAAAGAAGAACCCAAACTGATCAATTCATATGTACAATGCGATCTCTGGGTAGCTACACACCTCCCAGGCCGATCGAGATGTATGAGTTGAAGCTGTGTAGGTGAACTGTTGGGCCTAAGCCCTAATAATTAATAACTACTGGGTCCATTTAATTATATGGCAAAAACAAATCTTGCAAATGATTCATTAAATACTTGTATATTAGGAGATTTGGAAATTTATAAAAGACATTTGAATATTTGAAATGTACAGGCAATAAACATGCCTGAATTTTTGAAATCTCTTCGCCTTTTATAAATGTATGTTTTATGGCTTAAAGTGATAGAAATGGCATCATTTTTTGCTCCAAAAGTGTTTTTCTATGGTTAGTAAGGTTTCAGATAGTTTTTATTAATTATAAGCTTTGGAAATAATTCAAAGTTCCTTTGATTCTTCTCTTAATTATCAATAAACTCATCACTAATTACTTAAGCATATCAATTGACCTTATTCCCTATTTATACTATGCCCCTTTTCTCATATTGTCATTATCCTTGTCATTAATGGCATTAATGTTATAGGTGTCATAGAATATAATTCACCTCATTATTATTAATATCCACGTTGTTATGATTATGACTACTGTTATTATTATTTTTTTTTTATTATTGTACAACACGGCATCTAGCGCCCCTGGTGGGTTGAGGTATGTCTATACTCCTTGGTTATTTCGCTCTCCGGCACATTTTCTCCTCCTTGGTTTTGGTTGCATTCGTTTTCTCTATAAACTTTTTTTTCAAAAATTATTTTGTGGGTCTTAAGGAATCGACCTCTTCATGGGTAGAAATACCGGTAGGGGTAAGGTTGCCTACAGCTGGATCTCCCCAGACCCCACGAAAGCGGGACCCACACTGGGAGTTGTTGTTGTTGTTGTTGTATTATTGTACAACAAGCCACCCACTAATATGATTTAGATTAATCGATTGTGGTCCTAAACTTATTTCCAATGTCAAGCGCATGATTTTAGGTCCAAATCAAAGCATATTCATTCCATCATCCTTGCAAGTATCAAAACATTTAAATAATCATCAACATGTCCATGAATCATTAAACTCATTACTTGATCAAAATACGACAATCAAGATCTACAAGCATTCTAATTACACTACCACCAATACCTAAGTGTGCATACTTAATTTATCCAAATCCACAGATTAATTTTGAAATTCACATTAAGAATATTCATCTCAAATATTTCAAAAACCACATCTCCCTCCATCTTTTCCTTCACTTCAAGCTATAGCACACTCACAACCATCATTATTAACCTAAATTTCCACTAATTACCATTCATTACTTTAAACTAAACTGCAAATTCATGTTAATCAAATAAATTTCAAAACCCCTCAAAGTTTGGCCTATTTGCCCCTTCACTCCTATCATCATCCTCAATTTGGACACCCATTTTCATGGAAACATCACCCAACACAAGACATATATACTCTATTAAGTTTCCATCCAACTACTACTAGAATTCAAAAAAATTTTCTAAAATCAATGAAATTAAACATGATTTCATATTCAATGACCAAACCCTACTCACTATCTCCATCCATAAATTTCCAAGCATCACAAAATTCAAATTCATTATAAAAACCTAAGAAAATCACAAATTAACACTCACTTAAACTAAACAAAACATTTACTAATAAAATCAACAACAAAATGGTAGAAATAATTATTATGGCAATTAGTGACTCTCAGAAGTTTTAAGTTAACTATTTTTAGGTCCCTGTTTTTTTGAAACTAATTCTGGGGTACTTTATGTTTTCGAACAATAGATTTCTTTTTTACTATTATGTTGGCCTGAAACTTTTAGAAATTTTCAACTTTAGCCTAAATGGTGTTCAAAATGCAAATACTTAAAATTATTGGTCTTTTTTTAGAAAACTAAGCTTATATTAATGATTGAACTTCTTATAATGATTTTATTTGTACTAGTTATCACAATCTACTACTTATATCATAAATACTATATTTTCGACCATTACTTGAACTTAGTCAGCATTGGAGTCTAGTATTCCTCTACCTTCCAGTTTACAGAGATTGCTAATCTCAACTACACCTTCCTTAGATCAGGCACAACACAAAATCTATTTCATTTTCCACCTCAGACCGTAGTTACTAATCAAGTTTTATATTTTTAAAGTATAGTGAGACTTTAATCGAGAAGTTACACTATTTAAGACGTAAGGTTAGATTAAATAATGTTCTCCATTGAGAAACTTTTTTTATTGAAAGCTTGAAAGTGGAAATATTACAATGGAAAGATTGAAAAGGGACTTAAACTACTAAGATCATCAGAGATGCTTGCTCATAGAGAAATGGAGAACCCCGACTTTTCTTTTACTCAAGTATGCTCAAATGACTGTGTCCCTTCTCTGCACTCAACCTCTCCTTTTATAGAGGAGATGTGCTACATAGGATACCCTAATGGCTAAAGTACATACTGATATTTTCACATAACTATAGAAATCCTCACATTACTACAGTAGACAACATTATTTTATTGACTTGACACTTGACAAAATAATATAATAATAGAGTAACAATTTTCAGAGCCTTTAATGTTGATAAGACTAGTCATCCATATTGAAATTCTGCATGCCTTCAGCTCCAATAATGTCTTCCAGTTCATCATTATTCAGATAATCATCAAAATCTTCATTAAGTTAAAGATGCTCTGGATTCCATCTTTCAAATAATTTATGAAGATAATTCTTTCCTTTTCTTATAAGAATTTTTCAGCTCCTATATCAAAGAGATAATCACAAACATCCTCTGAAGTCGTTCTTTCTACCTTCATATATTTGCTAAGATCATCATGATAAGCGAAAGTAATGTTCCTGCAATGTATTAGTGGCCTTCCCAGTTAAATTAATGTCCACATTTGATGATAATTATTATAAAAATCATTGGATCTTGCTAAACAGGACTACTAACTACTTCTTATTATTCTAGAAACCATTCTTACCTTTAATTGTTAGGATCATCCAAATTAACTAATTGAACAAGATAATGAGCTGGTTTACTTTTCTATTTTCATATTCGATAACTGCATAACGTACTCGACATACATGCTTCTAATATATGAAATTTTATTAGACCATCAGGAGATATGACAATCCAATGGATCCTTTTAAATATACACTGTTGAAACTTAGTTAGTCTTGAGAAAAATGGGTACTTTGGATCTGAGATTTCCATGAGGTAAGCTGTCATTCCATATCCCGACGCTTTCATGATGGGGTCATTTGGAGAGATTGAATTAGCCAGGAATCTAACATTACCAACTCCAGATCTATCAGGGAAGAAGATCATACTACTCCACGATTCCCAAATATCATAAGAGTAATTATGCTAGCAGTAAATGCAGGCTACACACCAATCGCTGAATCATTATTTTTTTAACATGAGAACTTATTGATTTCTCGAATATCATAAGGACACCTTATATTATTTATAACTCAAAAAGGATAAATCTCTGTGCTATTAGGTAGGCAGAAGACAACATATCAAAATGAGATCTACTTTTTGTATGGAATTTCAAAATATCCATAAGGATTCTACTAGAAGGAGAAACTCGTTCTAGTAGTGAGGCATCTCATTTTGGATTTCATCCTTTTCCAGCAGGAGTTCAGCTCTGATGATTACCATTAGCGAGTTCTCGAGTTAAACTATTTGTCAGAGAATTTTTCGATCCTTATATATATTCAATAGAGAAGGAAAACCAGTTAAGCCGTATTTGCCAATGCTAAAGTCATCCTTGCGCTTGCATATTTGATAAATTCTTTTTCAAAAAACCAACTATTCCTTTGCAACCAGTTCGAGCAAGAAAATGTTTTGGGGCTAAAAAGATTAAGAACTTTTCAATTCCCCTTATGACTACAAGGATTTCTTTTTCTATGTAGGATAGTTGCATTCTGTCTTATTAAAACTTCCACTGTAATATTTACAGAGTTTTTCTTCTTCTTTGATTTTGAATACTGCATTCCAGTGTCTCATTCCTGGCATTTGTCTCAAGAATAAAATCATCTCCTTCATTAGGCAAATTAAAGACATGATAATTTTTACATATATTTCTGAAGTTTTAAACAATTTTTGAATCACTAGTAGTCCATGGCCAATTTATTTCTTTCCTGAGTTTTTACTGCAATGCTTTTCTCATTTTAGCTAGATCTTTAATAAAATTTGAAGTATAGGTAAGGCATCTAAGAAATCTTTCTAATTTCTTCCTATCTTCAATCTTTTTGAGAAGTTTTCTATTTTCTCTAGAATATGGTTTTTGTAGGATGGTTTATCAGGTTTTATTTCTAAACCTAAAAACTCATTTTCTTATTCAGCATAAATGCAGTTATTCTTATGAGGCATAATACCATGATCAATTGCATCTTTGAGTGACGGCTAGGACATCATGTTTATGTTGTTCTATGGTCTTTGAAAAGACAAGGATATCATCAAAGTAGACACGTCAACAGTGACTAAGATCTTTAAATATGTTATCCATTCTTCTTTGGAATATTTGAGGTGCATTTTTAAGACTAAATGACATTACTGTCACTTATAATGTCATTAAGGGGCACTAACCGCAGTTAAAGGGATGCTTTCTTCACCCATTTTAATTTGCCAATATCTGCTTTTGCAATCCATTTTCGAGAACCAATAGGCTCCTTGAATTCTATTCAAAAGAGCTATTTTGTTAGGAATATAATGACCACAAAAAATAGTATTATCATTAAGTTTTTTGTAATTCATTACCATTCTGGCTTTTCCTCTTTTTTCTTTAGCATGATTTCTTACCACAAAAGCGGGATTAGTGTGAGGGCTCTTACTATTTCTGGTTAACACTTTCTCTAATAGCTCTTTGATTTGCTTATCAAATTCCTGGATATCCTGGTGTGTATACACTATTTGTTTGAATTGGATAATAGTGTTGGGATTTAATAAAGTAATCTTTGCACATGTCTTATCTTTATCCCAAAATTCTAGAGAATTATCCGAGTACAGTTTTTTGCATAATTGCTTTTGTTGTTCAACAACTTGCTTTTTAATAGATAACTGAAGTTGTGAGATTGTCAGTGCTATCTCATGTTACGCAAGCATTACCTTCTCACCATACTAGCTTCATGTCAACTCAATCTTCTGATGAGTGTAAGTCTTATTTAATTTTTTAATAGAGACTGAGTGACCATTAATTGTAAATATTACTTAGTTTATAGTATGTGTCTATGGAGAATACAATCTCTAAAAATTATTTCCAATAATTATATCATAAGAGGGTTGATCAGTAGCCTATAGAACTGGTATAATATATTAATATTGGACTCGTCCTAATTCTATCGATAACCCTTCTATGGCTTTGTTGTGGCTTATAATGCTATTATAAGCTATTCTTACTTGTAACATATTATTGGCTTTTTTTGACATAAACTCTGAAAATAACAAACTTTTTCCAAAGCATACAGAACAACCACTATCCATGTAGGCACATAGTTCATATTTATAAAGCCCTTCTAAACATACATTTATTGGGACACAGATGCTATTAGGATTTGTGTTAATGACCTCATAGCATGTCTCCATAATCATATTTTTAACTAATTCATCCTTATAGATTTGTTCACTAATAGTTCTTATTTTATGCCCAATGATTTTCTTATCTAGACTCATACTTTGGTCTACACTGTGTCTTATGGATTCAAAACTCATTCTATTCATTTCACTAGTTATGCTAAGTGTATCATCCTCTTTTATCTCTTCTTTAGCTAATGAAGACCCTTCTCTCCATTCTGATCTTATACTCATGCTTCTTAATAATTGGGGTTTAATGATAATTTTACCATCCTTATTAAATTTTTTTATATTTTTCTTATTCATTTTCGTGGGATTAGCAAAGCTCGGTATCCATGACCTATCAATTTTTATCCCCTGTGGATTGGACTTTATCCTTTGAATTTTTTGCATAGGAGTAGGACTTTCAAATTTTTCTACCTCTATCATCGTTACGTTAGTCTTTGGGTTTATATTATTATCTAATTTGTAGATTATTTTTCAAAATATCCTTAATGAATTTCCTCCTCTTTTCATGTCCGTCCCAACTGTTTTTATCTTAAGGGATAGAAAGTTTCTGACAAATTCATCTTTTAGGCTTACATGATATTCAGGTCGGTAACTGAATCCTACTAATCCGTTGCAAACATTGGTATTAATCCCTATGATAATTTGATTATTAAATTTGATATGCCTGATATCACAGAGCAAAGCATAAAGATCAATATTTTTTCTATAATACTATGAAGGAGTAATTTGGGCTTGGACACTTCTAACATGGCTATATCTATACTTTCTATCTTTGTTATGCTCAAGGATATTTTCCTAGTTAATGAGATTAACTTCTCTGACATTATACTCACAGTCCTTTATTTCTATATCTCCTTTCATCATTTTACATGCGTACTTGCATTTTAATTGAAAGATGGATTTTTTATGGATCATGTCCTTTTGAATTATATGAAGGATTCAATCACCTTTGAATTCTTCGTTCTCATTATCCACAACAAATTATTCTCTCAGAGGTTAACTAAGACTAATTGAAACTACTTTCCATCATATGACTAGTCTCTTCATAATCACTTTCTTCATATTCATCTTGTAGTACAATTTCAACAATTCTCTTGTTGTTTTTCAGGGCTAGATCTAGTGCTTCTTTCTTTTTAAGCTCAAAACAATCTAGACTACCCAAAGTTTCAATAAGCTTGTTATCCTTTCTATTTTTGCATTTATTTGCATAATGACCTACTTCTCCGCATACCTAATACTTACAATTATTTTTTCTGACAAGACAATAAGCGGCTTTCCTAAAAAATCTTTGTTTTTTAGGACTTTGTTTGTTATAATATTTTCTTTTATATTTCTCTCTCCTTTGCTTGTGAAAGCTCTTTTTCTTATAAAATTTTCTTTTTCTTCTCCTTTCAGGTTTCTTTCCTCATTGGTGAGGATTATCCCAACAAGCTAAAATTGTTTCTTTGTTTTCTTTTACTTTTGAAGATCGAGACATTGATCATTAACCCATTTTCTTAGATAAGAGTTTCTTGAACCAAGGGTATCAATGACATTTACTTTTTCAGACCACACAATATACTTTTCATTGATTATACAATTGATTGGATATGATAATTTGTCATAAAACATACCAAGAATGGTTTCATTATACCCAATTTTGTAATAATATTGACTAAATTCAGCAATATACTACATATCCCATAATTCTATGTTATTAATCTTTCTTTGTCATTCTCTTACCTTTTCTTCAGAATCAAGTTTAGCTATGATAAATTCAGTTTCGATCTCCTTAGATAAATTTTTAAACATTGCAGCTGGGGTTTCTATCATCCTTGACGCATTTTTACCATCCTCATTTAATAAATCATACCAGTAAGCTATAATATTAGAAAAACTGTGTTCAATATAGTTTAGGAAATTTCCAGCAGTCCATATAGTATTTAAATTTAAGACACTATTTGTTCCTCTTTTCCAATGCTTAAATATTTCTTCTTTGTTACATGCTCCATCGATGTTTAAGATGTATCATGTTTATCTAATTGGGGTAAGGCCAATTTCTTCAAAGGTCATAGTTTTCCTTGGGATAAACCCAAAAGAAAAGTTAGTTGTACGTCATGCTGGAATATATCTAGGTCTCATAAAATGGATATTTCTTCTAGAAGGTTCACCAAAATCTTCAAGTTTCGGAATGACATTGTTAACTACAAGGGACTCATTTTTATCTATGTTAAGTTCTTCTCCAATTTCATTGATTTCATCATTAAATACCATTTTTCCCATAATTTTTGTTTAGTCTTTTTCTAATTTCTTCTAAAGGTACAACATTAAGATCCTCTAGTTTAATTATGTTCATCTACTAATATATTTCTTCTTCTAACTAGACATTGTTTGTCTCTTCATTATCATCAGATAATACATCTTGTTTGTCCACTATTGTGCCCATATTTTGTCTAATTCTTCTGAATTTTGTTCTTTATCAAACATATTATGTAGCTCTTCAAGATCAAATTGCATAAACTCCATCCTTTCCTTTCTCTACATTTTCAGACAATTTTTTAGTTGATTTTGCTCCTACTTATTCTTGGATTTTTATACAATGCAAAGGAAATTGATTTTTTTTTTTTGGCTTTTGGAAAGGATACATATGTTAAAATGGAGTACTAATACTTAAACGAGCTTTTTCACTATGTCTAATTTCGCTAACTAAAGAAAGATGGATTACAAATAATTACTTTTTAATCTCTTTAACTTCAGTCTTAGTTTTTGCTAATTCAACTTTTAATTTCAAAACTATATTAGTGATATAGTTTAATTGAAGTTCTATTGATGTGGTTCGTTCTAGTGAGTGAACAATGTGTGAATAATTAGGAGTAGGACAAGAAGAAGACAATTCAAGCACTAAACACATTTCATTTGCTTAATTAGCTGCTAATTATACTTAATTATCTTAATTATTTTGGTCATATGGCTCTGATACCAATTGAAAGAGGGTCCCAAATAGTGCTTATGAGAGAAATTACATATGCACAAAATAAAATTTTTTGAAAGTAAGTTTTTAAAGATTTGGGTAAAATATACAAATATAAAAAGTAGTGGGCTATATTTATGAACTAAAATAGTAGCTTGGACTTGAAAATAGTTTGCATAAAATTTTGTGGGTCCTTTCTGTTAGTCACGTCATAAGTTAAGTTACCTTACAATTAGTTTTAAAAATTGAGGGTCTTTAAAATAGTTTACACAAAATTGGAGGTACGTTTGTGTAATTTATTGTTATTATAGCATTTAGGGTTTCACCTTCGCAACCCAAATAGAGCAGGGTAAGGAGAGGAGAGATTCGAGTAGAGCATGGGGGCCATGGGTACTAGGGAATTAGTTTTGGGTTTGGGTTTATTTGTTTCCATTCTTTTTATTGTTTCATGATTATTTTTGTAATATTTCAATGGATTTTAATTCTAGATTCTTCTAAAACGTTTCCCCTTTTAACACTTTCTCCCCCCCTCTTTTTCACTTTTCACCTAATGACCATTTGGGCGATCTCGGGCTAGTATATTTGTGCGCTATCAAGTGCATTAACAAGGTACATTTGAAAAAATTATAACTTTGCCTATATTAACCAATTTATTCCTTGCATTTTGCTTATTCGCATTATAGCTTTACTTATTCGCATTATACCTAGAAGTTATGAATGATTTTATACAGAGCATAACTCAATTTTGTTTCGTGGTCACTCTACCATTTCAACCTACAATTTCATAAATAAATCAAATGCTACTTTGAAATTCGGCGCTCAACTTAATCAAACTAAATTGAGATTAATCAAAGTAATTGGTATGGATTATATTCGGGCTATTATGATGGTTAATCTTCAATTTCGCAACTTTTCTTGAAGAATGTAATTCGTAAGAATTAAAATATTGGCTGAAATTGAGTCCCAATTGAAAATTCTTAACTTAAAAACTCCACATCTAAAGTTAACAAAAAAGTTGTAGAAACTTGCTAAATACTATAGAGAGCCAACAACAAACTTTTCAAAGTTTTTTGTGCAGTTGATAATTCACAAAGTTTAAAAAAGCGACCAATAATGATGAAAAATTCAAAAATTCAAATTATTCTTCCCCATTGTTGCCCTTCTAAGCCAAATATTCAAGCCAAGCCTCCATAATTCAACGAATGTATGATTAAATTCATAGCATGAACATGAAATTTACAATATCCACACACGAATAGTCATAACTAGGCATGAAATCTTTGAGGGTGAGTTTCTAAGAAGTGAAATCACATTGTCAATGTACTAAACCCTAAAAATACCAAACTCAAAGCTTCGACTTTTAATTGATTTCTCAAATTCACGCATAAACTATATAATCAATCTTCCTCTAATCAGTTTTAACTTCAAAAGAAAGTAGAAATTACTTACCTTAAGTTATTTACTAAGTTTCCAATTCCTCTTCTTCCTCTTCTTCTTCCTCTTCTTCTTCATCTTCTTCCTCCTCCTCCCCTTCTTCCACATCCTCCTCATATTTTGCTTCTTTTTGGCTCTCATCTCTATGTGATTTGTGTGTGGGTGGGTTTTGGGGTAAAAAGCAGGAACACCCCCTTTTTCATATGATGAACAATCTCCCCCCTTCTCTTTTTTCTTTTTTTTTAGCCCTTCATTTCTTTTTCTTTTCCTTTTTTTAGGCAAGGTTGTAGTAATACTACTAAATGAGGCATACTTCAATTATTTCCCAAGTATAATCATGCTAACTTAAAATAAACATATATCTCTAAAATAAAATGTGCAAAATATACACATAAATTACACATTAGCACATAAGTTAAAATAAGTAACAAAAATTTTAGGGCATTACATTGTAGGCTTTCTTATGTTTAGTCATGGGCATTCTCTTTTCCCTCTTTTCGATGAAAATCTACTATTTTGTTGTGCATTGAAAACTTTTCATTACCCACATTCCTCTTACTTGCTTTCATTTTGATGTAAGTCAAAGTAGGAGAATTGTTATGATTGATATTAGTATTGTTGCTTGGTACATCAATTTTTTCTATTAGTAATCCATAAGTAATTAATTCAGGGGGAGCATTATAAACTAGTTGTCCAATTTAGGGGGAGCATTACATACTAGTTGTTTGCATCCTATTTTTCTATTGTATTCCACTTAAAGATAGTGTCTTGTATCTTTTGAGTTTTGATGAACTTAGTTGCCTTTCATTAAGAAAGGGGAGATTGTTGAGTCAAATCATTAAAGCCAGTTTTTATAAAATGCAGAAGGATCTATTAGAGTCCTATCAGAGTGATTAGATGAAATAATTAGAGTAACTAAAAACATAGCCAAAATGCGCATCTCACCAAAACCATCTTGGTTGTTCACTCAAAATGAACAATTCTAAGCAATCTCATCAAAACAAAGATCGGTAAATTGTTGAGCACATATTTATTTGCAAAGAATATTCGCTCCATAAATGGTGGCACATTGATCAAAGCAATTGTGGATATTGATCAATGTAATATCTCTATAATAAAAGAAGCCCTCTGCCATATCATAAGCAGTATTGATCTCAACTACAAAGAAATTCTTTAATAAAAGGGATTAATTTTATTTTATCTTTTGTGATGTTATTATTGTTGATTGACTCACATAATCTCTCATTCTACATCAACATAATAAAGAAGGGCGGCCACTAGAATCCAAGCCAATTGAATTTCAAAACAGCTAAAGGAACTACTAGCTGTCAACATCATGCATTTTATGCTATAGGGCACTTTTTCATTAGGCCCACTAACTAACCAAATCTAAGAGGTTTAGCAGAAAGATTAAGGGCTTAATGACTACATTAATGGTCATCTCCTTGGGAGAACCATTGAGAAACCACTTCCCTTAATGAAAAGCTGATTAAGCATGAATTAAGAAGATTAACTGAGAACAGAGAATCAGACTCCTTGAGACAGCTGCCAGAATCATATCTAAATTCAAATGAAGGGCTAAGATCAAGCGCTAATATAATAGCTCTATTATCTACACCTAATGGTTCAAACATCATAAAGGAGATCTATAAATAGAAGAACCAACAAAAGACAAAAGGTTACAACATGTGGATAGAAAAACAAGCACATTATACATAGCTTGTAACCTTAATACTCACCTATTCTAATTCTCTTTCTTTCTGGTGTAACAAAAGTGAGTGAGAGACTACTTATGTGTTATGAGTGTTGTCCTCTTGAGAGAGTATGTGTACTCTAAGAATTCAAACTTGTCAAAGTGCCTTGATAAAATTGTGTTTGTGGGCCAAGAGCAAGGATGCTCTTGTTGAACTATGTAGAAGTCATCATAGAGTGCTTAGGGAAAACTTTGTTGACAACGAGGTGCAATGATTGTGGCCCTAGTTGGTCTGTGTCCTCCTCAGAGTGTGTGAAAACTCTAGGAGTCGAGGCTTATTAGAGTGCCTTGAAGAACTCTAATTGTAGGTAAGAGGTAGATGACTCTTCCTGAACTGTCATTAGTCTTTGTAATTTGATTGAGCCTTAAGGTCATGGAGGGATCTTAGGCAAGGATGTACGCAAGCTTATTTCAAGTGAACCTCATGAAAATTGTTATGGCTCTGACTCTACTCTGACTGCATTATCATTCCTTACTTTTGAACTCTACTTTGCTATCCAAGATTTCAAGTTCAACTTATCATTTCAATCTTATTTATTTCTATCTATATTCATAATTATTTGTTCCAATCAAATTATTTTCAAAACACTTTAATAATTATATCTCTCACCCTATTCACCCCCTTAGGGTGCTTTGTCTTATTCAAATGGACCAACATTCCTTAATTAAAAAACCAAGTCCCAAATTTGTAAGAGAATGTATAGAGAAAGTAGGGGGAAGGGTCTTCTTCTACAATAGTGAGGAAAGCTAAGAAGATCAACAAGAATGCCCCCTCTCATTACTTCTGCTACTCCGATCACAACTTCTATGTCAAATTCAGTTGATAATTTGGGGAAAACCTTATTAATGAGTTGGATTTAGCTAAAAGTGTGTTACACCCCCAATCCTTAATTGCTTAGCTAACTTAGTTTGATGATTTAATAATGTGGTTGCAGCAGAGACCTTGACGAATAAAGGCATTACCACCGTCCTCTTCTAGACAAGGCTATGTAACAACTATGTAACTCCAACTGAAGAACATTCACGTTGCGAGTCCTATTAAGACGGAAGCATGGAGAACAATTTCGAACTACACCTTAACACTAATATAACTAAAATGTAACTAGACTGAATATCTCCTATCGCCAAATGTTACACATGCTTATTAAAAAGATAACCCAACCTGCCCTTCACACTCTGTTAAGTCTTCATGTTGTCGAAGTCCACTGTGAGCATCTCATGCGTTAAATAGCAGAAGTCATATGTCTTCCTTCTACTTATTATTCATCTCGCTTGCTAGGGACGAGTTTGTCTATGGATTCCTCACCTAAAATAGAAATCAAAAAAATATTTTGATGGATAAGCCGAAGTGTAGTATGTTTGTCCCTATACTGCAAAATAACCATTTTGAAAAAGTCAGTTGGGTGCCCACATTTTAATTCATTTTAGTTTGAAAATAGGGAAGGGAGAGAATAATATTTAAACTATTACTAGTTATTATTTGAAAGTGGAACCCAAATGGATGAGCTCATGCATACAATTTGATCATTGAATAGGTATACATCTACCAAGTTGATTGGATAGCCTGACCTGAGACCGCGTAAGTGAACTAAAGGGCATATGGGCCGATAATTGGTAATTGGTGGGTTCACTTGATCATGTGGCAAAATATTGCTTGAAAATGATTCATTAAATACTTGTATATTATGCAACTTTGATATTTTATAGGAAAAAAAAATGTGAATTGCGAAAGGTATAGGCAGTAAATGTACCTAGAGCTTTTAAAATCCTCACCTTTTATGAAATAATTGTTTATGATGTTGAGACGATGAAGTGGCCTTAGTTCTATTTCAAAAATACATATTTTTCTAGCTAGTAGAGTTTCAAGTATTTCTTTTTAATCACCCTCTTAATAAACAATCCCCAATTTCCTTTGTTCTATTGTTAATCACATAAATTGATTTTCTTCTCCCCTTATTTAATATTATCACTATTTATTTATTTTGTTTTGCAATCCAGTATTAATGAGATCATTGTTGTTGTTGTTATTGCTGCTGCTGCTATTGTTATTGTTGTTGTTGTTGTTGTTGTTGTTGTCGTTATTTAGTTACGCTAGTTGTATTATGCCCTTCCCTTGAGACATGGTTGTTATTGGTATTATTAGGGGTAGTACTACCTTTATTATATCATCATCAATAATGTCATTTTCTTAATATAAAGGTGATGAGTACTATGATTACAATCATTACGATTATTGGAATTATCGCAATTATTCCTATCATCCTGATTGCTCCTCCATTATTGTTATAATTACTATTAAAGATAGTAATATTATTAGTGATAGTAAAGGCTTAACCATAAGAGTTTAGGTCATCTGGATTCGCGTTATGATTTCTAAACTCATTTTTCACAGTGAAGTACGTGTTGTAGGGTTCCAACCGGGAGTCATCCAAGCCTTCAATTGTCCATTGGACCTTGCTACCAACTGGTTGGGTTGGACTTCACGTATCATGTCATTTTTGTCCTCTTAAATATAAATTATTTTTTTTTCATCACTTTTCACCTCAAAGTCCATTTGATTCCTTAGTTTAACTTCAAAATTTGCATAAAGCAAGTTTAGTCCTTCTCAATCACAGTTCCCTCCATCAATTTGCTCTTACACTCAAGCATCAACATAACTCTTGAATCACTAAACCTAGTTGAATTTCACTTGAATATCCAACCTTAATGTCTCAAATTACCTATTAGGTTATTATTGCTAAACCCCCGAAGCAAATAGTTTTATCTCCTTTCTCCATCTTTAGCCTTATACCACCTCAATTAAAATCATCCAAATGCAAAAACTCAATTGTATGAACACAACACCATACCTAAGCTCAAACCCCAATTTCTCAAGGACACCCACAATACTAGCACACACCAAATCATAAAATTTATCAACCTAAACTATAAATTCATACAAATTAATACTTAACTCAATTAAGAACACGTTTCTTAACTAAATTAAAGGATTGAAAGATGAAGATTACAAGAAGGGGTTTTGGATTTTACCTTCTCAAACTCCTCAAGATGGAAACAAAAGAAGTGGGTGAAGGGAGGGCACTGCTGGCGGCGATCGATGACCCACGGAGGCGGCGAAGCAATGGCAGTAAAAAGCGACAGAGACAAACAGGGGAGGGGGTGTTTGTGCGAGCAGAGAAAATGGGGGGCAACTGCAAGGGACGAAAATAAGGGTATGTCAGTTTAGGGGGGCTTGGTTTCTTTTTTTAAAAAAATATTGTTAATTTTTATAGAATTAAATTTCCTATAAATTCGAGAAAGTTTTTTTTTTCCATTTCTTTTGGTTTTCTTTTTCTTTTTCCTTTTATTCATTGATTTTATTTATCTAGTTACCATTTGGGTTAAAGATTTTAGGCTAATATTTGGACCATGCTATGATTTGGGGAAAAATTAGAGACGTAATGTATATTAGTTAAGTTATTCCTTGCATTTGTTTTTATTTTATTTACTAGGATCATGGTTTCATTTGTATATTATGGGTGAATAAATCGTGTATTTGCATCCTATAATATCCCATTCCTATAAATGGGTTACCATTTGTTTATTTATTCGCTTATTTATGTACTCACTAGTAAATTCTGAGTAATTTAATATAGACATGACTAATTTTGTTTTGGAGCATTTGTCGTCTCAACCTACAACAGTACAAATATTTCAATTATCGAATTAAAATGCGATGCTTAACTTAATTGAACTTAAATTGAGATTAATTAGAGTAATTAATATTGATTAGGTTTGCGGCTATTATACCCTCCCCCTTAAGATAAGTTTCGTCCCTGAAACTTACATATTTGAAAGAAATCGTGGATCTACCTCAAACCTGTATGGGTACTAGTTCCTCATGTCCTTTTTCATCCCGTGTTGTTTGAGATGAAGTGTGGTTAGCCTATAGAATCTTGACTAGAGGAATACTCTAATCCTAAAGTTGTTCAGCTCTGCAATCTAATGTTTGCGCTATTCACTTTTCATAAGTCATATTTTCATCCTACAGGCTCTGTCCTAATGACATGATTTGCGTTCAAAATATATGTTCTAGGCTGTACAACAAGAAAACGTTGCACATATGCTCAATTTTTTTTTTTCCCATTGAACCACCTCACCCTCGTTGGCTGGTGAAACTTTTAGGAATACCTTACCTCCTATCTAAAATTTAAGAGGTTTTCTCCTCTTGTTGGTTATCAAACATAATAGTGTTATGCATTTCCTGCCCTATAACAGCTTAAAAGGAGCTACTTTAATCGCAAACCGGTAGCTGTTCTTGTAGAAAAATTTCACTTAAGGTAAATAATCTCCTCATTTTCCTTGAAATCCAAGCATGCATGCCCTCAACTCGTCTTCTAGGATTTGACTCACTCTTTCAGCTAATCAACTTAGTATCACAAGGCTGTGACTTGATCTAATGATCCAATTATCGGTATATCTCGAGGTTTGATGTCATTCTGTGACACGAGCATATAGTCCCCATTTTGGTTAGCACAGATGGGATCTTCCATATTCTACCTTGTAGCTCTAATTTGCTTACTTATATAACCACACCTCCAGTCAAGTTAGTTAAAGGTTTTTTTAGGTCTAAATTTAATGCTAATATGAACATATGTGAAATCAAGAACATTGAAAATAGTAACTAAGGGGATTATCACTCACAAGAGGAAAGAAACAACAAAAATAGAAATGATTGAAAAGGAGAAATTGTCATAGGGTGGCTAGAATAAAGGTAGCCATGAATTCATTAAGAATTTATCAAGAAATTGTCATGGGAGGCCAATATGATCCAAGAAATGATTGATAACACCTCTTGAGCTAGATCAAGGTTAAGATGAGTGCTCTACCTCACCTCGATCAAAATGGGTAGTTACGAGGTTGAAGAATTACATGTCAAATTGTGTGGTTTTCCCAATAAAAAAAGATTAGAGAATTCAAATAGGAAAATAAGATTATTCACTCAATTAATGCAGCTGTTTGGAATTCTCATCGCTCAATCAAGCTGTTTAGACAAGTGCATAACTGAAAATGAATTGGGGTTATCTGAACATTGTAAAGAATAAGAGGTGGACTGTTTCTAAAATCTTCATACCAAGGTATGGTTAAATGTCAAAATCGTAAATGTGGTACTAATATTATTAGGAATGGAATTGACGTCCAAAATAGCACAATGAATAACAGCCACAAAGAGGTTTGAAAGAAAGAGGTTGAACCATTCAGAAGGGAAAGGTGGTTCAATTACACTTGGGTTTAGCAATTGAATGACCAACAAGATAGTAACAATAGAGTCTCAGCAAGGTGACCTTCTATTTACACTCAAGATGGCAGGTGTAATAGGTAAATTCGGACAAGCATGGTGTAGAAAGTCTTGGATTGATTGGAATATGAATTTGTAAGGTTGTACCTTTCCTTATATGAAACTAGTTCACGCAAAGTAACAAGATTGAATAGAGAAGAGTCAAGCTCACTGATAAGGAGTAAAATTCAAAGGCAAGAAGAATGGGGAAATTACATCCTTGATTTAGAACAAGCTATATGGGCTCATTATTTTGAATAAACATGAGAAAGGTATATGTATAGATACACTTTTTAATGGAATGAAGAAGAAAAGGATGGAAATCAAAAGTATCAGAATATGGTTAATCTTTTAAAATCACCTGAGAACATATTCTATATCTAGCATCAAATTTCAAGGACCTGGTAAATAATGTTACAAAGAAGGTACAAGTACTCTTGAGGGTCCACAAAATTCAAGAGGCTTGGAATGAAAGGGGGAAATTTAAATAACGTTGGAGAGAGCAAATTTTTAAGGTAAGGCAAATCAAATAATCAAGGAAAATGTCAGAAGATAGAGCATTAACACAACAAACAAACTTCAATTGGTAGGGTTTAGGTCTCAGCCTGTTTCTTTCTTTTTTCCTTTCTTCCCAAGCAAATGTTCGAGATCAAGAAGAGATGTAACAATAGTAAATGATGGCTATGAACAAATCAAGATGACCAAGGGAGAAGCAATTCAATAACTAAAGTAACAAGAATATTGTGAACGTAAGACTTTAATAAAAAGCATAGACGACAAATTACGAAATGGTGGGTAAGGAAATAGTGCTATGAGGTAGATAGAATGATTTGGAGACTAAACAAGGAGTATAACTAGATGATTTAAGTAATGATTAAATGTTTAAGGGTAGTTAAATCTCGTTGTTTGTAAAGAATAGTTTGTATAAGGTATTAATCCAACATCTGACCATAAAGTTACCTACCTGTAGAAACTGAGACGTGAACATTCAGAAAGGGATCTTAACAAAGATATCTTTTATCAATTTTGTAGAAATCCACATGGTGGTTGTACAATTAGAAGAAGAATAAGTCATAGTGGTTATGCAGAAATAGAATGAAAACAATTGTATTCATAAACAGTTCAACAATGAAGGGTTGTAAGAGACAAATATTTCCAAACGTTTGTTATAGAGAAACAAAAACATTTGATATTAGTTTAAAGGTCATTCTAACAGTATAATAGACGATTTAAGTGATAAAATTAAAGGTTTAAGGATAGAAAGCGCATTGTTATTTGTAAAGAACACAGTATATACAAATTATTAACCCAAAGTCAGACTATGAAATTATCCATCTATAAAACCAGGTGTAAACACTTGAAGTGGAGCTTTAACAAAGGTATCTTTCATCAATTATGTAGGATCCACATGTAGGTTTAGGTGACTATAAGAGGAAAAAGTCACGATGGCTTCCAACCTAACCCAAGGATTAGAAGAGTAAAATAAAAGTTAGGGCTATAAAGCCTAGTGAGGAGCTTGCAGAATCATGAGTAGGGATAGGACAATTGATGGAAGGTGCATAGTAATTTTACAATCAAGGCATTCTCATAGAAGTTTTAGTCATGGTCACGTAAAAATATATTGCCAGCAACCCTAGAGAGGGTTAAGAAATGGGTTTAAGGCATCACAGATAGGTATAGGCTTTGGCAGTCAACATATCGATCTTAGACTCACTTGTATAAAAGGGAAATATTCCTTTCAAATGTAAAAGATTCAAGAGCTGTGGCAAAATGAGATAACAAGAATCGAAGTCAGTTATGGGTAAGAGAGGTACCGTTATCACATAAAGGATTTCACATATAAGAGGAACATATTTCATCTTAGTGATGGGAATTTCACACAAGAATTAATGTCATGAGGTAATTCAATAACAAAAAAGATAGGTAATGGAGTATTATGGAGGTGATCAAACAATTTATATAATGTTAGGGGGCCTTAACATGATTGATAAGGGATTATAGATAAGTTAAATTGTGTTCTTATATAATAGGAGTGTGGCTAGGTCTACTTTATAATCAATGAGCTCAGGGTTTCCAAACATATGATATGCAATTATATAGTGATATCTTACAGGGAAAGTCCGTTGTTAGTTGGCCAATGGTCACTATAATTTTGGATCAATACTGAAACTCATGTAGTGATATCTTATAAGGAAAGTCTTGGCAATACCTTCTTAAATTCGACATCTCAATCTTATAAAAATAACTAATGATTATCCTTAAAGTCCATGTGATATACGCATCCTTAAGCTTTGTCCTATGATTCCACCACATATGGATCTTTGATGAATCTGTAAAATGAGTATGCGTAAAGTTGTGAACTGCCACTACTATTTCTTTTATGAATCCAACACATAAGTATCTTCTGTTTTTAATATCTCTTTTCTCTCTTTTTTTGTCCTTATTTACTTTCCTCAAATTATCCTTCATGATCATCACTTTACATAGCACTAACATGCTCCTATGACTCAAATAATTTAAAGCCTTTTATCTAATCCTTGTTAAGCCCCAAGGATCCGCTCAATGAATCACCCCATATCCTACATGATAAAATTCTCTCCACTTATTAAATTCTGCATATCTAATGCGTATATGACAACCCAATAACACTCATCACCTAACCCATAAAAATTGGATAAGGAGTCATTTGCACCATCCCTTAGAAGTTCTTATGCATATCTTGGTATTGAGATCCATCTTCTGTAATTTCCATTTGCCTTTAGCCTTTAGGGCTTGTTTTAGCTTCATAACAAGTGTGAACCTCATAAACTGAACCACATTCTGTAAACTCGAACCTCTAAATGAATTTCTCTATACGTCTTTCAAAGTTTTTAATACCCATTTTTGCTTAAATTTAGAAGAAGCTTTATTATTGCAAATCACCTATAACGGTGTGATAGGCCCTTCGACACGTACATTATTACAAGGGCTACTCAAATTGATTTAACACAAAGATATTGTAATCCAATGTATTCCTCCTGTCTCGAATGTTAAATGTAGGTTGGTACCCCATTAATCACATAAGAAGTGCGAATCACATCTTTGCAATGTGTCTTAAACATCACTATCCCCATCCATTAAGTACATCTATGTGTCTTAATGAAACCCCTAAATTTAAGTTATCCTCACAAAACAAATGAACAACCCCAAGATACACAGAAATATCACTATGAAACTTCCTCAGGGTGCTTATGTCATTTGGACGTCAACAAAACTCTAATGGCTCTATTTTGTTAATGATGAAGTCCCAAGGTGTTACCTAGCTATGTCATTGGCCTCAATACCAACGGCATATGGTCATGTACATATTTACTAAAGCCTCATCATTATGCACTCGTACACATGAATTTATAGTCAACTTCTCCTTTACATAGCCCACATAGCTTGCAAGCACCCTATAGCTCACAGTTACCCTCAAACTTGGCTCTAATACCATAACTATAACGGCCCCAATCCCTGATTAATTAGTTAACTTAGTCTGAATATTTAATAACATGGCTGCAGTTGAGATCATGACGACCAGAGGCATTATCGTTATCCTATTCTGCACAAGGCTATATAACAAGTATATCACTCTAATTGGAGAACATTCACATTGCAAGTCCTATTAAGCTGGGAACATGGAAGACAACTTTGAACTACACCTTAACACCAATATAACTAGAATGTAACTAGACTAAATATCTCCTAACGTCGAATATTATGCGCACTTATTTAAAAGATAACCTAACACACCATTCATGCTCTGTTAAGTCTTCATGTTGTCAAAGTGCACTGTGAGTATCTCATGGCATCAAATAGCAGAAGTCACATGCCTTCCTTCTACTCCTTACTTCATCTAGCTTCTTAGGGATGAGTTTGTCCACTGATTCCTCACCTAAAATAGAAATCATAAAAATATTTCGAAAGATGAGTCGAAACCTAGTATGTTTATCCCCATACTGCAAAATAATCTTTTTGAACGATTCAGTTGGGTGCCTGCATTTCAATTCATTTTAGTTTGAAAATAGGGAAGGGAGAGAATTATATTTAAACTGTTAGCGGTTATTATTTGAAAGTGAAATATAAACTGATGAGCTTATGAGTACAATGTGATCATTGAATAGGTATACACCTGTCAAGCTGATCACATAGCCTGACTTGAGGCCTTATGGGTGAATTGAAGGGTGTAAGCCCAGATAACTGGTAATTGATGCATCCACTTGATTGTGTGGCAAAATATTATTTGAAAATTATTCATTAAATACTTGTATATTATACAATTTTGACATTTTATAGAAAAAAAAAAGTGAGTTTATGAAAGCTACTGGCATTAAACGTACCTGGAGCTTTTAAAATCCTCACTTTTCATGAAATAATCCGTTATGATGTTGAGATGACGAAGATGGCCTCAATTATGTTTCAAAAATACATATTTTATAGTTCCTAAAGTTTCAACTATTTCTCATTAATCACCCTCTTAGTAAACAATTCCCAATTTAATATTATCGTTATTTATTTATTTATTTATTTTGGTAATCAAGCATTAATAATTACATTGTTAATATTATTATTATTATTATTACTATTATTATTATTATTATTATTATTATTATTATTATTATTATTAGTACTGTTGTTATTATGATCATTTATATGATCATTTAGGTACGTTGGTTGCATTATGCCCTTCCCTTGAGACATGGTTGTTATTGGCATTATTGGAAGTAGCACTACCTTTATGATTATCAGTGTCAATAATATCGTTTTCTTAGTATAAAGGTTATAAGCACTATCATTACAATCTTTACGATTATTGGAATTATTACACTTATTCCTATCATCCTGATCATTTAACCATTATCGTTATAATGATTATTAAATATAGTAATATTATTAGTGACGGTAATGGGTTACCAATAAGCGAGTTTAGGTCATCCAGGTTCGAGTTGCCATTTTTTACTCGTTCTTCAAAGTCAAGTACGTGTTGTGGGATTCAAACTAGGAACATCCAATTCTTCAATTCTCCATTGGACCTTGTTATCAATTGGGTGGGTTGGACTTCATGTATCATGTATTTTTTATCCCTCTTAAATATAACTTAACTAGTGTTAAACCTATGCTTCGCATCGATTGATATAATTTTTTACTTCAACAGATTTCTATCTAATAAGCCAATATGCACGTAATAAATATATTATGGGCAAAACGCTTACTGTCATTCATCAAAATAAATTAACTATTTTGATAGATAATAGTCTAAGCGCCCAATATAATTTTAAGTCACCAATTCCAGCATACAAAGGTATTATAGCCACTAATGCGTCTTTGTCTACGAATTGTGAAATACAACTTCTAGATTCCATCACTACTATAACTATACCACCCTTCTTCTTAAAAGGAAAAAAGTTATGATAATTAAGTAAGGTTAATATAATAAAATTAATCCATACATAATAAGTGAAATGAAGAAGCCCTAGTTACAAATATTCATCAGTGACAAAAGTTTGATTCAAAGAAGGCTAAAATATGATTAATTAGATATACTTCCCTATGAAAATATGAAAAATATTGAAGCGTAAAGAAAAATTGGAGTGTTTATAACATTTTACACATTCTTAATTAATATTATGACTACAACTAAAATCTGATTTTTTTTTTTTAATTAAGTTGGCGAACTAAAATATTTGTAAAATATATATTAATGAAACTATGATAAAATAACTTTACTTTAAATCATAATTTTTCAAACTGTTATTTCTAATATTATTGATCTATGATTTTATAATTATACTGATAATATCAAAATTATGGATATAAAATTTATACAGGTTTTAAGAATATGCTAACACTTAATTTGGAAAAAAAGAAGAAATGATGAAACACAAAATTGAAAACTTTTTAGCTTTCCCAATAGAAAATGAAACCTAAGAGTTGAATACCTATATTAATTTAATCTTATTACTCTTGATAATACATCTCAATTAATATTTGAAATCACTAATTTAGAAAAGAGAAAAGAAAACAATGTTTGCATCCAATTAGTGATTACCAAGTGTCTAATCAAGGCGCAATCACTCAATTTTCAGTATAGTTACATACATTTCCGTTCATCCCTTTTCACCTCAAAAGGCCATTTAATTCCTTAGTTTAACTTCATAACTTGCATAAAACAAGTTTAGTTCTTCTCAATCATAGTTCCCTCCATCATTTTTGTCTTCGCACTCAAGCATCAACATAACTCTTGAATTACTAAACCTAGTGGAATTTCACTTGAATATCCTACCTTAATTTCTCAAAATACCTATTAGATTACTATTGCAAAACCCTAAAATTAAATAGTTTTATCACCTTTCTCTATCTTAAGCTATATACCACCTTAATTAAAATCACTCAAATGAATAAACTCAATTGCATGAGCACAACACCACACCTAAGCTCAAACCCCAGTTTCTCAAAGACACCTACAAGTCTAGTGCACCCCAAATCATCCAATTTATCAACCTAAACTATAAATTCATGCAAATTAACACCCAACTAAATAAAAAACACAATTATTAATTAAATTAAAGGATTGGAAGATGAAGATTTGAAGAATGGATTTTAGGTTTTTCCTTCTCAAAATCCTCAAGATGGAAATAAGAGAAGTGGGTAAGGAGTGGGCGCAACTAGCGGCGACCAGTGACCACCGGCAACGGTGCGGCGACGGCAGCACCGAGGTGGAGGCAGAAGGTGATAAAGACAGACAGGGAAGGGTTGTTCGTGTGAGCAGACGAAAGGGGGCTGCAGGGGATGAAAATTAGGGGCTATGTCGGTTTGGTTGGGGTGCTTGGTTTCTTTTTTTCAAAAAAAATTGTTAATTTTAATTGAATTAAATGTCCTACAAATTCCAGAAAGTTTTTCTTCCATTTCTTTTTGTTTTCTTTTTTTTTTTCCTTTTATTCATTGATTTCATTTGGCTAGTGACTATTCGGGCTAAGGGTTTTGGACTAATATTTTAACCATGGTATGATTTAGGGAAAAATTAGAGACGTCACATATATCAATTAAGCTATTCATTGCATTTGTTTTCATTTTATTTACTAGTATCTTGGTTTCATTTGTATATTGTGGGTGAATAAATTGTGCATTTGCATCCCATAATATCCCTTTCCATAAATGTGTTACCTTTTATTTGTTTATTCACTTATTTACATATTCACTGGTAAATTCTGAGTAATATAATTTGGGCATGACTAAATTTTGTTTTGGCTTGTTTGCCATCTCAACCTACAATTGTACAAATATTTCATTTATCGAATTGAAATGCGATACCCAACTTAATTGAATTTAAATTAAGATTAATTAGAGTAATTAACATTGATTAGGTTTAGGACTATTATGAAGTGGATCATCCAACTCTAAATCAAATGGAATGATACTAAACATAGATGAGATCAATGAAGAGATTCGATCAGTTGACGACCAAATGGGATCTGATTTTGCCGGTTCGATTGATTCTCTGTGCATAAGAAGAGATTCTAGTTCATGAGCTCTTGAATATAAACAAGCTTTATCGAATGAAGGTACATCCGAATTACCTACTCTACCGAATATGGGTTTTTGTTTGGATTTTGTTTAGTCATTGATACATAAAGGCTTGAAGTCACAATTTATTGAAGCAATTGATATCGAATTTGAGGTTGATTATTGAAAATCCACTATGATTAGTTTTATCATGGGTTCTAAACCACTGTTGAAGGTTCTAAGGGTTTTTTAAATCATATTTGAGGGCCTAAAGTTGATAAATTAATTGCAAAACCCAATGGTGTTTTCATTGTCAGCTTTTACTTTATCTTAGAAAGGTATGACGAGGTGTTATTGCCAAGGTTCCAATATGGGTACTGGGATATCCAGTAGAAAAGGAATGCCAAGGTTACAATATGGACCAAGTTCCCTGAACTTCATTTGAAATTCTGGAGCAAAGAGGGGTTCAGTAAGATTGCTAGCCCTGTCAGTAAACTAGTTATGGCTGAAAAGCTACACAAGATAAATCAAAAATGAGGTTTGCTAGAGTTTTGATTGCGATGGATAGTTTCACATTCATGGATGAGCTTGGGATGATTATTATATAAGAAGTTGATTATGAATGGAAACCCTTGAAATGTGATCACTGCAGTCTGTTTAGTCTTGTAATTGAAAAATGTAGGAAGAAAGGAAGAATGGAAAGGACAAGCAAAGAGGTATAATAGAACATTGTTAATGAAGACAGGAGGAATTTAATCTGGAGAATAAGGGGATACTTGATCGTATAGCACTAGATATGGTTGGCCAAAAATGTAGTATATGGTTGCTTTAGGATCATGCTAATGTCCCTATCAGTGTACTTTAGGTATATTTATGGTGTTAATAACAACAATATCAAGACATATGTTACCGTGGTGTATAGAGCTTCTGATAATATTGGAAGGAAGGAATTATGGGATGCTTTATGTGGTTGTAGCTCATCTAGCACTAACCCTTAGATCATAGGGTTAGACTTTAATAGCCTACTAAGAGTGGACAAACGAATAGAAGGAGAACAAGTGTTTATTAGGGATATTCTAGATTTTGCTACATGTATTGATACATGTGTTATACAAAAAATGTAGTGGCATGAATCTTGTTTTACCTAGAGCAATAAGCAGGATCCTAAAAGGATCTTCTTAGGGTTAGATAGGGTTCTTATTAATGGAGATGACATGAGATATTACCCTAAAATTTATTATGAAATTGTACCCAGGGGTGTATCTGATAATACCCCTCTACTCATACACTTTCACAAGGATAGGGTACACAAGTAGAAGTCATTTAAATTTTATAATATGTGGACTCTTCATCTCAACTTCTTACAAATTATTCAGAATGGTTAGTAGCAAGAGATCAGGGGAAAACCTATGTTTAGGTTGGCTTCAATATTGAGAAACCTTAAGAAGGCTTCATTAGCTATTAACAAGCATCACTTTAGTGAGATCCATGCTAAAGTGACTGTTGCTATGTAAAACTTGTAACTTATTTAACAAGGTATTCATGCTAAACCTAGTAATAATGCACTATATGAACAAGGGACAACAACTCTAGCCCATTACCACCTTATGACGAATGCTTAGAAATTATTTTTATAATAGAAAGCTAAGAAAAACAAGTTGCATCATGGAGATCAAAACAAAAAATTCTTCTTTTCTTCTTCACCACAGAAGAATTGCAATATGGCTATCAATGTAGCAAGTAATAAGAATGGCATACTTGAAGCTAACCGTCAAGAGATTAGGGACATTTTGGTGGATAATTTTCAGCATTTCTTAGAACGTAAACAAAAGGGCCTTGGGCATCACTGAATGTGTTGCTTCATAGGCCAACTTTAACAAAACAGCAATGAGTGGCAATTTCAGTCCTCTTTTCTGATGAGGAGATCAGAACAACCATGTTTTGCATTGGTAATAACAAGGCTCCATGCACTGGTGGCTATAGTAGCTACTTTTTTAAATGTACCTAGAGTATAACGCAGCCTACAATTTGTGCAATAGTTAAGGATTTTTTAAAAACTGGTCAAAAGCTTCAACAAATCAACACAACAATGCTGGCAATGATACCTAAGGTATATAATCCTACTCATCCATTTGAATTAAGACCTATATCTTCTTGTAATACAATCTACAAGAGCATTACAAAGTTTATTTACATAAGATTAAAACAGTGCTACAATATTTAGTTGACGCCTCACAAAGGAAATTTGTTGAAGGTAAATCTATTTTGCATATTATCTTAATATGTTAGGATTTGATGAAAAACTCTATAATAGGAAGAATGTTTCCCTAAGGTGTATAACAAAAATAGACCTTCAAAGGCCTTATATACAGTAAGATGCGAGTTTATTGAAGGGTTGTTGTTAGGTTATGGGTTCCTTGATAACTTTGTTTGAAGGAATATGAGCTGCATTTCATTAGCAAAATTCTCTATAGGATTTATTAGTATGGCTTATGGTTTATTTAGTAATAAAGGGGGCCTTAGGTAAGGGATCCTATGTCTCCTTTGCAGTTTTTATTAGTAATGGAATATCTCAGCATAGCTCTCGAGGTTGTTATAGTACAACAGAACTTTAGATTTCACCCAAGCTATCATGGATTAAAGCGTGCCATACTCAATTTTACTGATGGCCTTCTCACTTTTGGTCATGCTGATATTATTACTGTCATTGATGACTGCATTTAAACACCTCTTAGAGTGTTTTGGATTGGAAGCAAATACTCATAAATCCCAAAATGTGCCTATTAGAGTTATAGTTGAGACACATTATATTTTACTAGCTTTAGCGAGCTCTCAATAAGGTGTCCTCCCATTTAAATACCAGGGAGCTGTGAAACCCCAGAAGTTGAATATGCTTGACTGCCAAATATTAATTTTTAGAATCCCTACAAAAGTGAGAGCTTGACCAGCTTAACAACTTTCATATGCAAGGAAGCTTCAGCTTATTAATTCAGTACTATTGAATATGTTTATGTATTGCAGCCAAATTTTCTTGCTTCCCAAGTATGCACTAGAGAGGGTTAATTAGATTTGTAGCGCATTCCTATAGGGCTATGGTTCTGATGAAAGGAAACATGTATTGGTTGTTTGGGATACTCTTTGTTCATCAAAGAAGGAGGGTGGTATAGGAGTGAGGGATGCAACCAAGTAGAATGTAGCTATAGTCGATGAAATAGTTTAGAATATTGCATCTAAAGCTGATGATCTTTGAATTAAATGGGTTAATCACTATTATTTAAAATGCAAAACTATTTAGAATTGTGGCTAGTCATCCAAAGCTAGTTGGTGTTTGAGGAAAATTTTCAGAACTAGGGGTTTGATTTAATATGGTTTTTGCCTATCTACTAGTAAATTAACACACATCAATGGAGCACATTACTCTGTCAAATTTGGATATGATTGATTAAGAGGTAAAAGATGTCAAGCACCTTGCTATAGATCAGTTTATTACAGAACAAGGATACCTAAATGCGCTTTCATTATGTGGCTAGCTCTATAGTGGAAACTACTAACCAAGGACAGGGTGATAGGGTTTGAAATCTACCCAAACAGTTTGTAGTGTGTTTTGTGTGATAAAGAGAATAAAATGCTTGAACATCTTTTTTTCCTCTTGGGCATACACTAAAGTTGTATTAGTACACACTTTGAAGGACGCTGTGTAGATTCACCTTGATAATGCACAATGTGGCAGTTGCTAGCAAAGTATGTTACTCGTGGCTAGAAGTAGAAGGTAGTAGGATAGGCTATGCATGGCCTTAGCTATCATTGTTTATCAGTGTTGGAGGGCAATAAATAGATGTATTTTTCAAAATGCACAAAAGGGTTGTTACCAAGTGATTAGGAAGTGTGGCTATATGATATCGAATAGGCTCAGAAGATGGTAAATAGTTTAAGAAAATATCAGGATATGCGCTGATTATTTTTATTTAAGGGTTTTAATATTTGCTGAATATTTGAGCTTACTTTTGTACCACAAAAACATTCCTTAACAAGATTTTCTTTTTTTTTTTAAAAAAAAAGAGAAAACTAAACTAAAAGATCATTTTTAAAAAAAAACCTTAGTTCCTAATATGAGTTTGTCTAGAAGAAATCAGAGCTTATGTCTGGATCAGAATTTAGGTTTGGATCAACCATATTTTCCTTCTCCTTAGTGGAAACCAGGATCTAAGATTTGGTGTTAGTTGAAGCCTAAAGTTTTTAGGATCCCTAATGATCATACACCTGGACTTGTAGCTTCTATTAGGTTTGAGCCTGGATCTTTACGTTAGCCTCTCATTTGGGTACTTTACTTTCTCCTTCTCCTTGCTAGGCTTTAGAACCTGTTTAGTGGGAGGATATGAAATAGGAAAAGGAAGAATAACTCCCCCATAAGAGATATAGACCTCAACATTAAAAGGCTTCTCTAGGCAAATCACAATTATCCTCTCAGTTAGACCTTGTGGAAGAGGTCCCAAATTATAGGGCATGATGAATATGATCCTAAGGGAATTTGAAGGAATTTTATGCCCCAATTCTAGAAGAATCGAAAAATCTAGGACTGAATTTTAGAAATATAGGAGTTCTAGGCAATGACAGGAATGACACTCTGCCCCTAAGAACCCTAGGATACTAGTGCAATGCGTGTGAATCTGAATCTCAAAGCTCCATAATGAGGTGTAACTCTTTTGTGATCAATGAACGCCTCCGGAACTTTAGGATCTACTGTAAAGGTATAATTGTATCGAAGCTTAAAATGAAACGTCTGCCGCCAAAAGTTAAAGTAGTCCCTGCTAGTTGTTTCATCGATGAGAAATCATTGATGGAGCATGCACAAAAGGCACTCCCAAAAGGTAACTTCAAAATCTACCATGCCTTCATCATCCTGGATGTCGCCTGATAAGTGCCACATTAGCATACGCTTTTATGGGCGTCTAACCGTCGCTTTTAGAGGTTTATGTGCATAATTGAGCAATTTTTATGCCCTTTTTCAATTTCACATTTGGAATTTGATATTTGGGATGATATTTTCTAGATTTTGGCTAAGTGAACCTTACACTTGAAAAGTAGGAGAGAAAGGAGTAAGAGGCCATGAACCAGATTGATTTTTGCTTTAATTGACTATGATTTCGTATGAACTAGTCATAAAATGCTTAAAAATTGGTCTAAACTAGTTGATGTGAGAAGGAGCACAGACGTGCCCCTACTGAGTTAGGCATAAGTAGATGGGAGCACTTCTGAGCTGACTTTGCACTAGTGAACATGATCGGACTCTTTAGTGGGTGAAGTCCAGTTAGTAATTGAGCAACTGGAGCAATATTTTCAAATTCTACAGGCTGCCACGGTCTGCCCTTTGTGGACCACACAGTTCGCGGCAGCCTATTTCATGCGTGATTGTTAATTTTTCTACATTTTAACTATTTACATGCTCAATTATACCTATTTAGGCTCGTATCTCAGATATCTCTACCATCATTTCCACCATCTAGTTAGATTTTAGACTATATTTCAAAGTAACGGAGAGTAAGTTGAAGAACGAGATTCGTGATGGATTCAAGCATGAATTTGGATAAGCAAATTTTTCTTCCTTCTATTCTCTTTTCTCTTTAGATTTATTACTTTAAAGTGACTAGATGTTTGATTTTATTGTGTTATAGTAGATTTCCAAATTTGGGGTTTTGTTGACCAATTGATGTATTTGCTTTGAGTATTTGTAATTCAATCTTTCAAGTTATGTTGATTTCATGTTTAATCTAATTTTAGAGTTTTGATTTGTAAGCATGTTGATTAACGATGTTCTTGCTTGATTTTGATGTTAACCAAAGTACTGAAAGGTGAAACTTGGCATCAGAAAACTAAAATCATACTTGTATGTGTGAATTTTTGAATTCTTGAGAAAGATTCAGCATTCGAGAGGGTGTGTCTGATAAGTCTTTCCCTTAATAAGTCTAGATTGGTTGAAAGCCATGAGAGTGGGGATCCATTGTAGGCATTTCACTATAACTTAAAATAGAGTAGTGACACTTTGATTATCCTTCTTTAAACTAAGTAGGCCTATACTAATCGAGGTGCAATGCGCTTGAGTGATTTATCATATGGTGAAGCATATCCCTAGATGTTTATTTCCATTTGAATTAGTTCTATTTGTTTTCTTATTTTCTTATTTGTATCAATTCCAAATTTTGATTCGCGTAACCTATCTTAAGGGGACATAGCTTGATAGATTGACCTAGTTCATGTTGGAAACGATCCTAAAATTGGCTATAACACCATTTGTTTTCATGTTGATTAACGATGTTCTCGCCAACTGATACCATGGAAAAAAAATACTAGGTAAGGTATTGGAGGAAGAGGAGGAGGACCAGACGTTCCAACTCTTTGTAGGATTAGCCTTAGGGTTAGTCATCCACTGAAGACTTCTCAGAAGTTCTTAAAGAGAAGAAAGAAAGCTTCGCCAAAGAAAGATAAGAAAAAATGATTTAATTAAGAAAACATATTCATAACCTCTTCATTTATTTCCCTAAAAACCTTAAAATTAGAATTGAAGCAAATAATTTTGATTAGGGGAGGAAAATTAGAAATTGAAGTGTACAAGAGAAGATTGCCACAGTAAAGGTGATTAAACTAAAGAGACAATTTCATTAATTCTAATAAAATTATACGAGTTAAAATGTCATTAAAGTAAAAGTAGAAAAGAAAAGAAAAGTATAAGGAAAAAAGAATAAAACGAAGAAGATCTAGAGGGCAAAAGTCCAACTAAGGAGCTCAAGTCCTGAATTTCTGCTCCAGCTTTTGGACTCATAACTCAAAGTTCAAGTTCCCTGCTCCCAGAAGCTTCTCTCTCCAGGACTCAAGAGGGCCCAGAGGTACCTTTTTGTGCCAGGGGTTCACTTACTATAAGTAAAGGAGGTGTTTTTGGAAGAGTTCTAGCGTAGTCAGCCTTTTCTTGACTCTCTCTATCTCTCTCTCCCCCCCTGCCTCGGGAGCCTCACAAAAACTATTCTCTTCCTAGCCTGTTCTTCATCCAAGGACTAGATTTTCTTGTCGATCGCTAGGAGCTCTTCTTATAGCTCCCTTACTTCTTTGAGGAAGGTTGTAGTTTTTGCAAGCGCTTCCTCCTTAGCAACCACTGAGTAATCCTTTGAGAAATATTCTTCCTTAGCTTTCTCAGACTTCAGTTCTATGAGTTGGGGCCTCTAGCCACCTACTAGCTCTCTACCTCTCCTCTTACTCACTCCTCCCTTGAGCACATGGGGCTTCTTTAGCTTCAGTCCCTTTCTCAGGAGTGACAACAACCTTCATTGAAGGGTACTAAAATAACCCTCTACTATCCTAAGGTGAGTATCAGACTCACCATCAAAGATCATCAATCATCAGCATCAACACAGATTAACCCAAACAAATTCTAAAACAAGATCCTTGATATCAATCCAATAACATCATGAAAAATGATTAGAACAACTAAAAATCAAATGAACAAAGGATAAAAATCCTTACAAATCACTCCTCTAAAGTCAAAGACACGAAAGAGAGATTCTAAAGAGGACATTGTCAAAATCATCACTCAAAGAGCCAACGATTATAGAGAATTTTGATAGAAAGAGAAAGGCCTTTTGCCATTCATTTGATTGATTACCATGATTTGATTTTTACAAGAAGTGGGGAGGGGTATTTAAACCCAAAACTCCAAAAAAAAAAAAAGAGTTGTCAAAATACAAGCAAGCTGATGGGCTGGTAATAAACATTCATGAAAATTTAAGTACGAACATAAAGATAAGTACATTCCTAAATAAGCTAGAAACTAGATAGCAAATTCCATTCACTTTCCAAAGTCTTCTAAAAGAACATAGCTGTAATTTGGAGTGCCACCACTTAAAGACATTTCGTTCGTGTGTTGGAATTTCCTCCATGTGAAGAACATTAAAATTAGATAGTCGTAAGATCCCCTCTCCAAAGGTTTTCTTGTCACAGATATGGGTTGGAATTTTCACCATAGTTGCACTTTGCTGAACCTTTTCTCTCTATTGTGACAAAATATGAAAAATGTGATCATATGGTACTATGCATTAATTACTCATGTTTAGGCAAGACCCAAACGTAAGCAAAAACATGGTTGTCAAATGCCAAAATTAAGCTTTGGGGCATGTTGACTTTGATGCCATTTTAGGGAAATAAAATGCAATATCCTATGATATTGTAATCCTAAATTAGACTTATCAACTTGTAAATGAATCAAAATATGCAATGTTTAGAGCCTATTTCATAGGTAAAATCTCACATAAAATTTTACCGTAATGTTGAAATTTGGCCTTTTATATTGATCGGAGCTCTTATTAATCATAGGTGAGGGGGCTGAAGTTTTGAGGCTTCAACATGCATCAAAATCCCTCTCCCCCAAACCATCATGTTGAAATGCAAAGATAACAACCTTGAAAACTTTAGTCCACTTGAATGTATAAAAGTTGTTGAAGGCCTTATGGGCTAATCTAACAAGATGATCAATCCTTCAAGCATTCATGAGCCTATTAAAAATTTTAATATACTCATTACAAGATAAATCATATTCATTAAGCACATAAGAGTTGACATTCATAACTTGGTTATTCTTATAAGAATCCTCCTCCAAAGCTAGTTTGATTGATTACAGGGTTCTAGTAATGGGGTCAAGTGGGTTCACATCTTCAAATTCATTAAGTACCATAGGGGACAAAAGTTTTATTGTATCACTTGTGTTTGATTTAACCATTAGTAAGGAAATTTGAGATTTGCTCTTACTGGTGATACATTCAACCTCTATCTATCTCATGAAGAGGCTTTCCTTACTTTCCTCCTTTTGCGTTTGTGAGGTTGGGGTGGGAGTAATGAGCCAATGTTAGGCTTCAACCTTGATGCTTCAGTGTGGAAGTATTGGCGTGTCCTTCATGATGTACGTAATTAACAAAGAGCTAACATCTACTAATCAAAAGATAACATGCATCTATGTAGAGTAAATCACACAAGACTTCATCGTAATGAGGACTAATTGAGAATGAAATGGGTGCTTGCTTAGAAGCAGTTACCTCATTACTTCGCTGAAACCATTGATGGGAGTCTGGAGTATGATACTCTTTGATTGGGACTTGGAGCTTGTCAATAAGTGTCTCAGATGTTATATTGGTCCAACTACCACCATTTATAATCAAGTCACACACCTTGCTCTCGATAGTGCACTTGGACTGGAAAACTGTGGCCTTTAGAGAGCTTCAAGATGAGCCCTTTTGACACATAGAGCCCTTCTAATCAACAACATTTTGTCCACATCTAAAGTGACAAAAATAGGTTCATCATTCTTTACCTCTTCCTATTGGCTAGTCTTGACTTCAAGTGCTTGATTTTTCTATGCTCTCTAATGGTAAAGGCTTTCTATTGGGACAATTGACTCAAAAATGCCCAAGACCATGATATTTGAAACATTTCTTCCCTTCTAACTTATCGAGTGTTTCTATAAACATTCATTTACCCTTGTCAAGGGATTTGATTGGAGGGGATGGAGTTTCAACTTCAGAGTGGATAGAGGGTCTTTTTTGTAGAAGAGGCTTGGAATGATTTTCTAGCCTTTAGTTGCTTCTCAAATTTAATGGTAAGATTGCACACATTATCAAAGAAAAGATAAGTTTGCAAGTCTACCTTATAAGTAATGCTTGAGATCATCCCTTGATGAATCTAGCAATAATGAGTTCTCATTCTTCATTCAATCCAACTCTCATTTGGAGTTGCTTGAACTCCCTAATATACTCTTGCAACTTCAGGTTATCTTGGCTGAGAGACACATTGAGTATAACTCTTGCTTATATAACAAAGGTAAGAGCCTTTTATCTACGTGCTCTTTAAGCTTAGATGAACTTTTTATCTTAGATTTAGCTCCCCTTTTGCTATTCTTCTTTAAGTTTTTGTACCATAATGATGCATACCCCTTCATTTTGAGAATAGCAAACTTAAGGGACATCCTATAATTGTGTCTTTTTAGTTCAAAAATTCTCTTCATGGATTGAACCCGATGTAGATATTTTTTAGACTTGAGATTGTCATCAAACTATGATGCCTAAATCTTGAGATCTCAAAGGTCATCCGGTAGATGCCTTCTACCCTAGCTCTCCCATCCTCTTCATCAATGTCTCCATTGGACGAAGAATAGGCAATTTTAGCAGAGCTCACATGAAGCTTTTGGTTATAAGCATTCCTATCGGTGGACATAAATCCCTTCACTTGCTCTCACTCCTTGTGGGCTTCCTTACTTTCTCTTGGGCTTAAGAATGACTCCCCATTTCATGGGCTTTTCAAGTGGGATTACCTTTTTTTGAGACAAACTTTCATTACCTTCCATGATGTGGGTGAGCAATGGATGAAAAAGGTAGAAGATGGGCTTCGATAAGTAGCACAAGCTTGTTGGTCAGCATGAGTACACCATGCCACTATGCGGATTAGGGAAGACTTGTTGAAGGAAATGTGGCAAGGTCTACTGCTATGTAGGGACAAGTTGTACTATGGATCTGTGAATGGGTTTGGCGAGGCTATTTGAGGAGCTATGGGTTGTGCTTGGGGGTTATAATATGTTTGGGCTATGGTCTTTGTGGACTAAATGGTTGATTGAAGGAAGAACAAAATATGGGGCTTTAGTAGTAGAGTTACATGTGAAAGGTAAAGGTTCGATGAGAGAAAACCAATAAAAGTGAGATCTCTTGGCTTTAATACGAATTTGGTGACTATGACCTTTATGATAAAAGATTAACAATCATCAACATCATGAAAGACAAACCAAAACAAAATCCAAATAAGGTCCTTTAATAGCAATCTAACAAACCCATAAACAATGACTCGAACTACTCAAAACTAAATCAATGAAGGGATAAAGCTCTTCAACAAATCATTCCTCTAAAAAGAAAAGTTGACAAAGAGAGATTTTTATAAATGGGAAACTCAGAAAATCACCGCTCAAATATCTAAAGATCAAGAGATAGGGGTGAGCAAAAACATTCGAAACTAAAAAACTGAAAAATCGAAAAACTGAAATGAAAAATCCGTTAATCGGCTCAATTTTTCTAAAAAATTCAGTTTGGTTAACTGAACTGAAGAAATTTTGCGGTTTCGATATCAGTTTTGCTTCGGTTGTTTGAGATTCGGTCAACTACATAGTTAACCAGAACTAAAACTTCATTTTTTAAAAAAAATACTAAATTTTGATTCGTCAAGTGTAGATTTTATAATTCTTAAAAGATAAGACTAAACATATAATAATATGCAAATTAATATTTGGTGCCTTAAATAGTTAAATTAATTAAAAAAGGAGTGAAAATTTACAATTAACAATTTAAATTAATGATTAACTAGTAACCGAACTGAAAATTTAGTTAACCGAACCGAAAATCCAGTTGACCAAGTTCTTCAGTTCGGTTACGGTTCACAATTTTACCGAACCAAAAAATTCGATTAACTGAAAATCGACTGATCGAAAGTTTTGGATTTGGTTTTCGGTTCACAATTTTTGCGAACTAACTTTCTAGTTAATCGATTTTTAGTTAACCAAATTTTCGATTAACCAATTTGGTCACCTCTCCCAAGAGAGATTTGATAGAGAGAAAAAGTCCTCTTGTCGCTCATTTTATTTATCATCATGATTTGCTTTGGATAGGGGTATTTATACCCAAAACTCAAAAATAAGTTGTTACAATATGGGGCAAGGGCACCAATGGGGTGGTAACAAATATTCATTAGAATTTAAGTAAAAAAAGTCTATAGATGATTGCATTACCAAAAGTGCTAATAATTGAACTGCGCATTTCCTTTACTTTCTAGAGTCTTGTAGAGGAATACCCTTATTTAGAGGTGTCATAACCCGAAGACTCATTCTTGGTGTGTTACAATCCTCTAAGTGAGGAAATTAGAATTCGACACTTACAAGAGCTCCTTTTTCAAAGAATTTCTTAGCACATGCTAATGCTGGAATTTCGACATACCTACACTTTGCTTGGCCGTTTTTCTCACCCTTGTGATATGATGTGAAAATTATGAAAAGATGGTCCTAAAATAGACTCATCAATGTAATACAAAAATGTGGAACATGCCTCAATTGGTCATGTTTTAAGCAAGCAAACAAGGCTACTAAAACACCAAACTTAGTGTGGTGGGCATGCTGACCTTGATGCCAACACTGCGAAATAATGCAAATATCATCTAAAAATTATTTCATGTTCCTAAAACATAGTCAATGTCCTTTTTAAATAGTCATAATACACCAGAATTAGAGCCAATTTGATAGATGAAATCCCATGATATTGCTAACTTTGTACTAAAATTTGATTTTTGGATTTACAGAAGCTCTTCTTGATCTTAGATGATGGTGGGAGGTTTTGATATGTATCATTATAGGAGATGTCCATCTAGCTCCAACAGCTTTGTTGCACCCTTCTTGAACCCTGAAAATCCTCGGTTGAGGGGTAATCCCTAGGATCCCCACCTGAAGGAGAAAGAGTGGGGGTGAGGTCAACATAAGAAGGAGTGAATAAAGACTAAGGGATAGGATCAAGCAGGTTAACATCACAAAACCCCCAAGAAGAGAAGTTGGGGCAATAAAAATGAAAGTACATCTTATCTCCTCAGTCAAAATAGGGTCGTAAGCCTCCAACACAGAGCACCATGTTAAGTGATGGTAGAAGGCTTGGAGGATGCCATAAGAGTGTGGAGGAAGGATAGGAAGACTATGACTCCATATGAACCCGGCGAACCACACTCTGAAACAGGTCTAGTTACCCTTAAAGCTCTTCCTCAGCTGTTGGTCATTAACCTCATTCTTCACCAATCCCAAGAGCCTAAGATGGTTTAACATTTGAGTCCAATAACCAAGGAGTAGGTCCCTTTTTCCCTCCTCATCTTAACCCTCTAAAAGTATATCCTAAGCAATACTATTTCAAAGCCACCTTTTCAGTACCATAGAAGGAAAAGGAAGAGTCCCATAAGGGGTTCAAGTTGATCCCTAGCTAAATAAATTCATCATTGTTAAGGATAAAGAAACAATTGGAGGGAGAGATAAAGTAACTTTGAAAACATTGAAATAAAATAGGAAGAAAATCAAGAAGCCAAATTGCAAAGAAAGAATTTCTGATGTTCAAATTTGGTAGAAGTTTTGGCAAAAATTAAAATAATAGTTATACTCTGAATTAGACAAGTGAATCCCTTGTCTTAGAGGGAAGAATCCTTAAGGGCATCCAATTTCCAATCATAGAACCTCTCAAAACTAGTTAAATTTGTGATAAAGTGCATGAGGATACAATGAGAAGATAAAGAGCCAAGCTATAAAAAAAGGCAACTTGGTTGATGACATGTGGATGCAAAGTAATCTTAGGGAAAAAGATTCTTGTAATTGAATTTAAGCTTCTAAAAATATGGATAAATTTAGTTAGCAGATTATTCCAAAAATCAAATCAAAAAAATCCATTAGGAACCAAATTCAACCGACACTTTAGGAAGGAGTTTAGATCCATTTAGGAACCTAAAACCAGCCCTGGGATGTCATAGATTTGACGAGATTCCAAAGGTGGCCATATTTCCAAATAGCAAGCTAAGTCTACCACCTAGGTTGAGGCATATGTGATTTGAACTAGATCTCAAGGGGAAACTGATTTAGGGAGGATCTGAAGTTGGGCCTTGGATCTTTAATAGCAACTGAATGGGAAAATCTAAATTATTGGACTAAGCCTCCACCCTTTGGCCTTAGGTGAAATTCTAAGGTAATCTTAATAGGAAACTTGTCCTTGTCGCCTGTGGTGCTAGTCGGCCATGATAGCTTGCACTAGGGTAAGCAGAAAAAGTTTAATATTATGTAATCTCTCATAAAGAGGCTAATGTCTTTAAACCACCGACCTCATTAGGAAATGAACTCCAACGTAGGGAAGAGTCCTACTGCAACAACCCTAAGATCTCCTCTAACCTCCAATATAAGTAAAGCTAGCATCATCATCTACAGAGGAAGATGTGAAGTAACATAATCTTGTCTATAATTTCATAACGTATTCTTGGTTTCCTATCCAACTTGAGCATAGAAGGCATTTAAGAGAGAAACCACTCTCTTCCATATTGAGCTCTTTGTCAGTTCTACAATTAAGCATCACTCCCTCTCAAGTCTAAAATCAAGCAGCCAGGAGATTCACTCTACCATGAATCAAAATGCTTACTAAACATATGTACATACAATACTTTAATTAATTTTGAATTACAAATATCAATTATATTGCACTAAATCTTGATATAAACTAATGTAAAATGCAATAATAAAAATTAATCTTAAATTTTAAGAACCTACAGAATATACTAAACACTCCCTTCGTCCAAAGTAATTGACCCTATTTCCTTTTGTGGAAATCCCAAACTAAAAGTCTTTCTTACTACTATTAGTATTAAAATCATTCTTCTTCTTTTAAAATCGGAAGAAAATAACGTACTATCTTAAAAATTTTTGTGACCTAGGCAGAGACTTATTTTAACGGAGGGAGGGTACATATAATATACAACACACACACGTACATGTATAATATATGCATTTACGTGCATGTGTGTGTGTGTGCATGCAGACACACGCACATACGCACTATGTGTGTGTATCATGTGACAAGCAAATTGCCACGAAAGAGATTTGAATTGCTAGTACGATGTAGTTCCGTAGCTAGTGATATTGCCAAAATTATATTTCGTTCGTGGCAAATGCATTCTTCCTGCAACATTTGGCTTGCTACAAATCACAAGCTATTGTAGCAAGTTGGTATTTATGGCAAACTAAATTTTGCTACGAAACCTATACGATTTCTGGCAAATTGAAATTTTCCACAATAGCCATTTATAACGGACATTTTGTGGTAACTTCAGCGATAGCAACAAAATTTTATCTTGCGATGGCAAAATCTTTTGGAAGAAATCGTGCATTTTCTTATAATCTTAGTCTTTGATGAATTGTAATGGATCTTATTGTGAGTCGATTTTACAAGCTGTACTTACTACCCATGAGTAGAGGTGGATAATAGGTCAGGTGAGGTCGGGTTCGTCTTCCTGGATTGAGAATTCATCGACCTAAACTTAACCCCTTTATAAAAAGATTGAAAAAGCTTAACCTGTACCTATTCAATTTTTAAACGGATTAAACCACTTAACCCATTTAGATAAATAGGTCGAGATCATTTGTCTAATTACTCATTTACACATTTAATATTTTCAACTAATACGTAATTACATAGCATTAGAAATTAAGTTTCCATATCACATTAAACAATTACTATGTAAAACTCTCTTGCTTCATCATAGTTCACATTTTTTCAATTTTTATATTCTTAATTATCTAATAAAAAGATAAATGGATGTGTTGAGTTATTATATTTAGTTTTGATGATGACAAATCCAAGTGTAAAAAAATTGTCCAAGTAATGTTGCTCCAAACACGATCTCCAAACAGGCCTAACTGGTGTTTGTGATCTTTATTGTATTAACTGGTTTGCTACATGTGAGAACAAGTCTTCAAAACAGGTTTTACTTGGTGATTCTATATTAAGTCAAGAACACCACCTCGACAGTTGATTGTAAGGCATGTTCCTGAACTCTAGCAATGCAAAGAACAACCCCAGCAAACAAGGTGGCCTTGGTGTTCACAGCAGCTCTACAAATCTTGGACAAGATGACTGGTTCAAAACAAGAAGTCTTGGGTATATAGGTTTTATTTATTTAGACTCTTGTTAATATGCCAATATTGAAAACGTCATTTTAAACACCTCTTGAATCGGTATTTGCGCTAAGTGCTTCAGAACACCAGTTGCGAACAACCCTGCAAACAGGGTGCCTAGGGTGTTTCTGAACTGAAGTGGCCATACCCGGTTATCTTTGAAAATTCATTTCGGTTGGCCAAGATCTCCAGAATACTTTCTTTAAATTCCAAGATTGCTATTTTTCTGGAAAGGATATTTCTTGAAAATATTATGGGAGATTTGCGAAAATAGGTTTTGGGAGAATTGCCAAAACTAAAAGATTCCCTTTGCCTATATTTTCGGATTTGATAAAATTTCAAAAGCTGAAGATTTCTGGTTGTCATTTGAATCTTCTTCACGGCTATGGGAAGATAAGGGTTATCTCTTAAGATAACAAATCCCTTATATTTTGGGAAAAATTTATCACCAGCCGTTGGGGAGCATTTCTTGCTTGAAAATCGTTTTCCATACTTAGCTGATTCTTTCACCTCTCCTTGTTTTTGACCGTTGGATTTTTGTGTTTAAAATCTCAGCATTTCACTCCCAGTTGCATAGAGGAGAAAAGACGAGAAACATACACAACATACGCGAAAAAAAGAGGAAAATTTCAAAAGTGGTTTTTCTAGTGAGAAGAATTTTTCGAGTTACGCTTGAGAAAAGAAAAACCGAGACAAGTTGTGTTTAAACTGAGCTTTCAAGATATTGGCATACTAGGACCTCATTGTACCTTACATCTGCTTAAATCAGAAGCACCCCCGTAAGGTGTTTTGTAACCCTGATCTTGGATCAGAAAAGTGAGTGAGTGGTCCTCAGTCGTGTGGACTTTGGACGTGTCCAATCTGGTGAGATTTGGACGTGGTGTAACCCTTCTTAGAGAAGAAGGTTACGTGGTTGCAAGTTGTAACAAGGTGTGTTACATTTGTAACGTGTGAAGCCCGTTAGTGAAAGTGGTTAAATCCTACACGAGGTAGGTCGTGGTTTTTCACACCTCAGTTGGGCTAGAGGTGTTTTCCACGTAAAAATTGTGTGTGTGCTTTATTTTCCGCATTTATCTTGGTGATTTTCGCATTTGCAATATTTGAGAACACCCCCTGCAAACAAGTCACTAGGGTGTTTGTCATCTGAGAATAACCTCTGTGAGGGTGTTTGTTATTTACAACGCGAAAATTAGACACCACAATTCACCCCCCTCTTGTGGTTGTATACTCACGAATTTAACAAGTGGTATCAGAGCAGGTTCTCCTACAAAAGGTTAACACCTTGAGAGATTCTGAAGATGAGTACTCCACAAGGAATTCTTGAAGGACAATCCATTACTCGCCCTCCTTACTTCAATGGCCAACACTATAGTTGGTGGAAGAATAGGATGGAGAACTATATACACGCCGAAGACTATGAGTTATGGATGCTCATCAAGAACGGGCCTTTTGTTCCCATAAAAACCCTTCCTGAAGGAAAAACAGCTCCCAAAGAACCTCATCAGTTTGATGCCGAGGACTACAAAAAGATGGAGAAAAATGTCAAGGCCAAAAAGCTTCTATATTTTGGCCCAGGACCCGATGAATACACGCGCATCTCTGAGTGTGAATCAGCCCAAGCTATCTGGAACGCCCTGCAAGTTGCTCATGAAGGTACGAATCAGGTTAAACAATCTAGAATTGAGCTACTTATGCGACAATATAAGTTGTTTGATATGGATGATCGTGAGACTGTGATGGATATGTATACACGGTTTACCCACATTACAAACGAGTTAAAATCCCTGGGAAGATCTTTCACCACTGAAGAGTTGGTGAGGAAAATCCTCAGAATTTTACCTCGTACGTGGGAGGCCAAAGTAACAGCCCATCCAAGAGGCTAAAGACATGAACAAGATCACCCTCGATGAGTTGATTGGTAATCTCCAGACCTATGAACTCCGAAAGAACTCACAACAAAGAGAGGAGCAAAAGAAGGATCGTGGGCTTGCCTTAAAAGCACATGAGGACACTGACTCTGACCTTAAAGATGAAGATATGGCCCTAATGTCCAGAAAATTCAAGAAATTCTTCAAAAAGGTCAAGGAGAACAACAAAAGAAAAGACTTCAGTAAGTCCAGAAACACCCCCAAAGAACAGCTCACAGGGTGTTTCAAGTGCGGCAAACCAGATCACTTAGTCAAAAATTGCCTTCTGCTTCGAGAAGATCAGATGCCCGAACACCCTCGAAAACAGGGTCGAAAACACCCTGTAAACAATCTGGACAAGCGATTCTCGAAAGCTATGCTGGCTGCTTGGAGAGATTCCTCTGAGGATGAAGGAGAATCTGAAGCTGAAGAAGGGGTCGTAGCACTTATGGCACAAAGTGATTCAGATTCAGATGATGAATCAACAATCAGCTTCTCAGATCTCAAGAACAAGGTACATGGTCTTAACAAAGCCACTTTAGAAGAACTTCTATATAATTTGATAGACACCTGTGCTGATCTAAAAAGAGAAGTTCGTGACCTAGAGCTTGAAAATGAAATTCTCAAAAATGAAAAACTCGGTTTACATGAGAATATTAACGTGCTTAGAGAAGACCTCTTTCTAAAAGAAGGCGATTATACACAAGTAGAGAAAAAACTCTTTGAAGTGGAAGAAATAGTTGAATCCCTGCTAAATGAAAAGCAGAGCTTGAATGCCACCATAAAAAAATTAGAAACTGATCTTGCCACAAACAAACGCTGGAACAAATCTTCACAAGCCCTTGATTGGTTAAACACTCATCACAGTAGAAACAAAAAGGGACTTGGTTACAAGCATAAACGGACCGTTTACCCAATACATAGAAAGTATGTGGGATTACCTGAAAACATCGTTTGCTTTCATTGTGGTAAAACGGGTCATTATAGATACACTTGCCCTTTAAGAAAACATGCCAATGAAAAGAATGAAAGGTATGTGAAACAAATCTGGATTAGAAAAAATGAGCTTTACATGTCTAAAAGAATGGGATCCAAGGGGATCTGGGTTCCCAAAACTAACCCGTGATTTGTTTTGCAGGCTGAAGTGAGAGAGAACAACCTTACGAATAACCCCACTAACACCCTTGAAAATAGGCAGTTGTGGTTTGTTGATAGTGGGTGTTCACGGCACATGACTGGTGAAAGATCAAATTTTCTCTCACTTACAGCTTTGAATGGTGGGAGTGTAGCATTTGGAAACGGCAAGTCTGGGACAATTGTCGGTATAGGTAATATTGGTAAAACTCTCTCCCACTCAATTGATAATGTGCACTTAGTTGATGGGTTAAAACACAATTTGCTAAGTGTGTCCCAACTGTGTGACAAGAACAACCTAGTACTGTTTTCAAAAACACGTTGCTTGGTTGTGAATGACGACACAGGAGATGTTGTGTTGAGGGGGAAGCGATGTCAAAATGTTTATAAAGTTTGTATTTCCACTCTTCCCCAAAATAATCTGACTTGTTTAAATGCATTAAATGATGATATAATGCTATGGCACAAGAGACTAGGTCATGCAAGCCTGTCCTTGTTAAACAAACTTATTTCCAAAGATTTAGTTGTGGGACTACCTTCCATCAAGTATAATGATGACAAGGTATGTGAAGCTTGTGCAAAAGGAAAACAAGTCAGATCTTCTTTAAAATCTAAAAAGTGTGTAAGCACTACCCGACCTCTTGAATTATTGCATATTGATCTATGTGGTCCTATGAGGATAGCTAGTAGAGGAGGGAAGAGGTATGTGCTCGTAATTGTGGATGATTACTCTCGATTTACTTGGACTTTATTCTTGACATCCAAGAATGAAACCTTTGAGAAGTTTATTGCCCTTCTCAAAAGGATTGAAAAGAGAGTGGGACACTCATTGGTAAGCTTGAGGTCTGATCATGGTACTGAATTTGAAAATGCAAGTTTTACAAACTTTTGTAATGAACATGGTGTTGTTCATAACTTCTCAGCCCCGAGAACACCCCAGCAGAATGGGGTGGTTGAACGAAAAAATCTTACCCTAGAAGACATGACTAAAACAATGCTTATTGCTAATGGTCTTCCTAAGAACTTTTGGGCAGAAGCCTTGAACACATCATTTTACATTATAAATAGATGCATGATTAGACCCATTTTGAACAAAACTCCTTATGAACTTCTCAAAGGCAGAAAACCCAACATTATGCATCTAAGAACATTTGGTTGTAGATGTTTCGTGCATAACAATGGGAAAGATGCCTTAGGAAAGTTTGATCCAAGGAGTGATGAGGCAATATTTCTTGGTTATTCCTCTCACAGTAAGGCATACAAAGTCTTTAACAAAAGAACCTTGTGTGTTGAGGAAAGTGTGCATGTGTTTTTTAATGAATCTAACTCTTTGAATGAGAGTGATGCACAGGATGAAGAGTTTGAATTAGGTCTTGTCCAAAAGGAATCGTTGAACCAAGAAAAACAAGGTGAGGACACCCTGAAGAAAACAGGCACAGAAGCTGTTCCTCAAAATGGCAGGCAAGGTGAGAACCAAACAGGGGGAAACACCGTTGAACCATGTTCGGAACCATGCTCTTCAAAAACAAGCTTGCAAATAGGTGCAGAAACAGGATCAGGAGGTGTTCTTGAACCTGATCCTACACACATTTCAGTTAGAACAGAGCATGTGTCTGTGGATCCACTTAATCCAAGACCATGGAAACACCATAGTTCGCACTCTCTTGATCAAATCTTGTCAGATATTAATACTGGAGTGCAAACTAGATCTAAATTTAAGAATTTTTGTGCTTTCTATGCTTTTCTTTCTAACATTGAGCCAAAAAGTGTGAATGAAGCTCTTGCAGATTCAGATTGGATCACGGCTATGCAAGAAGAGCTTCATCAATTTGAAAGAAACAAAGTATGGCACCTTGTACCTCGACCGGCTGAGAGAAAAATTATTGGAACCAAGTGGGTGTTCCGAAATAAGCTAGATGAGTCAGGAACAGTCACTAGGAACAAGGCAAGGCTGGTTGTTCAAGGGTATAATCAAGAAGAAGGGATCGATTATGAAGAAACCTTTGCACCAGTTGCTAGAATTGAGGCTATTCGAATCTTAATAGCCTTTGCAGCTCATATGGAAATCAAGCTATATCAAATGGACGTGCAAAGTGCATTCCTCAACGGATACCTTAAAGAAGAGGTGTATGTCAAATAACCCCCTGGTTTTGAAAATGGTGATTTTCTAAATCATGTTTTTAAACTTGACAAAGCACTTTATGGTTTAAAACAAGCTCCAAGAGCTTGGTATGAACGGTTGTCAAGCTTTCTACTTGAAAATGATTTTAGAAGAGGCAAGGTAGACAATACCTTGTTTCTCAAATCTAAGGGGGAACATTTATTGATTGTCCAAATATATGTAGATGACATTATATTTGGTGCAACTCATCATGATTTATGCAATGAATTTTCGAATATGATGAGGAGTGAGTTTGAGATGAGCATGATGGGTGAGCTTAACTTTTTCTTAGGCTTACAAATCAAGCAAACTCCAAATGGCACCATGATCTATCAACAAAAGTATATCAATGAGCTACTTAAGCGTTTTGGGATGGAGTCGGCCAAACCCATAGACACTCCTATTCCTCCTTCAACCAAGTTGGTTATGGATGATGGGAGTCCCTCAGTTGAGGAGAAACTCTATAGGGGCATGATTGGGTCACTCCTATACCTAACCGCTAGTAGACCGGATATTATTTTTAGTGTTGGTTTATGTGCCCGTTTTCAGTCTAATCCTAAGGAAACTCATCTTAAGGCTGTTAAACGGATACTGAGATATTTGAAACATACACCCAATTTAGCTTTATGGTATCCTAGAGGTTGCAATCTTGATCTTGTTGGATATGCTGACACTGACTATGCAGGATTCCTAGTTGATAGAAAGAGTACCTCAGGTATGGCTCACTTTCTTGGACCTTGTTTGGTATCTTGGGCTACCAAGAAGCAACATTCAGTTGCCATGTCCACAGCAGAAGCTGAATATGTTGCAGCAGCTTCATGTTGTGCTCAACTGTTGTGGATAAGACAACAGCTTAAGGACTTTTGTGTTGGCACTGGATGCATTCCTATTTTTTGTGATAATACTAGCGCTATTAACATTGCCAAAAACCCATGTCAACACAAAAGGACAAAACATATTGACATTCGACATCATTTCTTAAGAGATAATGTGGAAAAAGGCTTTATTTCAATAAATTTTTGCTCCACTGAAAATCAAATTGCTGATATATTCACTAAAGCACTGAGTAGAGACCAATTCGAGAGAAACAGACTGGAATTGGGGTTAGTGAAAACACCCTAAGAACACCTGTTCTCAGAGTTAGACCAAGCTGACAAAAACACCTTATAATACCTGTTCTATCCCCTTGTTTGCAATTCTTGTTATCAAAACAGTGGTCTATGCTTAACGAATATGTGTAGTCTTGTGTGCTACTATGATTATATGTGAAGACTGCTGCCTTGGGAGATGGAGAAAGAGTATTCATGACAGACCTTGGAATGAGAGAAGCATGTTCAAGAACAGGCGGCTCGAACAGGTATGCCTTAATTGTCATTAACGTATGCTGCCTGCTTAAATTCTAGGTGTTCCCTAGGTGGCCCTTCATAATGGGTAGGGAATTTAAAAAACCCCCCTTGCGTGCGTCTGTCTTCCCCGTCTTGCTCTCTCCTCTGTTCTTGCTTTCAAACCCTAGCACAACCCTCAAAACCCGAAATTCTTTCTTGCGATAATGGCTCCCAAAACTGATTCTTCATCAATCTCTGAGAGTAACAACATGATTATACCCTCGATTCCGACTCCTCCTCGCCCAATTATCCACACAATATTCGGGTATCTCAATCGGTTAAACCTCAAAAGTATTGGGCTTGAGTTGAATGATATTCCCTACTCCTTCGGTTGGAAATTAGTGGTGTATGTGGGAACAATCCCTTGTCCCATTTCTTCTGAAGCTATTGCTGGTTCTTCGGGTTTCCAAGATCAATTCTTGGAGAACCCAGAAACCCTCTTTGGGGATTTTGAACCCTGTTCTTCTGCGCTATTCCCAGAAACAACTCAAAGAACAGGGGATGCGTTCTTCGATGATCTGTTCATGGATCTGAAGGAGGACTTTGGTGAAAAAACAGAAGAAAGTCCTGTCCAAGGGGATGACTCTGTTCCTCTAGTCTCTCAAACTGGAGAGAAGAGAAAAAGGGTGAAGATGGTGGCTAGGCGCACCCGAACGCCAAGAACACGACCACCACCAAGGTCTCACCCCTCTCTAACTCCCTCTTCTCCTCCTTCTAAACTGTTAGAATGTATAAAGTTTTGATGATAACAAATCCAAGTGTTGTTGTTGTTGCTCCAAACAGGCTTTCCAAACAGGACCTTACTGCTGTTCTCAATGTATTAAAACTGCTTGACTAATGATTTATCAAGAACAGGTACTTAAGTCAGCAATGTAAGAACACCTGTGAGGAACAGGTTCTGTGAGGTGTTTTGAAGCATATCCTGAGAAGTGTTTGAAACATAAGATATGTGCAGCTATGATAAACAGGTTCCGTGTGGTGTTTGAAGCACATTCTGTGAAGGGTTTGCAGCAAAGTCGTTGTATAAGATGACTAGTGGTTACAACAAGATGTCTTGATTTGATTTGGTTTTATATTTTTAGACTCTTGTTAATATGCCAATTAGAAAGTTTTAATTTACCACTCACTGGAAACGGTTTTGCTTTTCGGAAAATATCTCGGATCACCCTTCAGAACAACCCTAGAAACAGGGCGATCAGGGTGTTTCCAGAACAAGCTGCGAAAAACTGCTTTGCACGATTTTTATCTTTTGGATTTTGAGCAGCTTCTTCAAAGATTTGCAAGAAAGATTTTTCTATGGAGTATCTTATTCTTTACCCTAAAAAAACGGTTATCAAAAATCTTAAGGGATTTGCAAAATCTTTTTGAATAAAAAGAATATCCAATTTTTGGCAAGTGGATAAGGTAGTTGAGAAAAACATGGGCTAGCTGCTGAAGAACACCGCCTTATGCACGCGGTTCAGGAAGTGTTTTCAGCTTATGTCACCTTACCTCCTTGTAGCTAAAGGATTCTATTTTCTCTAGGATTTTAGTTTCCAAAAATTTCAGAAATAGTTTTTCCATCCCTTGTGGGTAAAGGATTCTATATTCTTCAGATTTTTTAGTTTCAAAAATTTGATGAATTGTTTTCCAAGCACTATAAAAGGCGGCTTCTTACAATCTTGGAGACATCGGTTTTCAGAGAAAAAAAATCTGAGTTCATGAGCTAAAACGTTTGAAAAGAAAACCGAGCCTTGTGAGTGAATTAATTGAGCTTTCAAAGTTGGCATACTAGGACTTCATTGTACCCTATATTAGCTTAGTTGAGAAGCATTGTAATAGGCTGTTTTTTCTTTACATTCTTCTTTCACAAGAGTGAGTAGAGTGTGCGTCCAAATCAAGGGGATTTTGGACGTGGGGTAACTTGTCTTAGGGAAGACAGGTTACGTGTGTTACAAGTTGTAACAAGGTGTGTTACTATTGTAACGTGATTAGCCCGTTTAGTGAAGTGTTTAAATCCTACACGAGGTAGGTCGTGGTTTTTACCTCAGTTGGGCTAGAGGTGTTTTCCACGTAAAAATCCTGTGTCCATTATTTCCGCATTCAATTTTGTTGGATTTTCGCTTCTGCTTATCTCAGAAACAACCAGTGAGAACAGGGTCTAAGACTGTTTGTCAGCAACTTGTGAAAATCAGACACCACAATTCACCCCCCCTCTTGTGGTTGTGTACTCTCTAATTCAACAAGTGGTATCAGAGCAGGTTCTCCTTTGAAAAGCTAACACCTTTGAGAGATCCTTGAAGATGAGTACTCCACAAGGCATGCTTGAAGGTCAATCCATAACTCGTCCACCATACTTTAATGGCCAACACTATAGTTGGTGGAAGAATAGGATGGAAAACTACATCCAAGCCGAGGACTATGAGTTGTGGATGCTCATCAAGCATGGACCACTCATCCCTAAGAAAACAACTGAAGATGGAAAGTCAATCCCCAAGGAGCCTAAGGAGTTCAATGCTGAAGATTACAAGATGATGGAGAAGAATGCCAAGGCCAAGAAACTCCTATATTTTGGCCTAGGTCCTGATGAATATACTCGCATATCTGAATGTGAGTCGGCCAAAGAAATCTGGGATGCTTTGCAAGTAGCTCACGAAGGGACCAATCAAGTAAAGCAATCCCGGATTGAATTGCTTATGAGAAAGTATGAGCTGTTCGAGATGGGTGATCAGGAAAGTGTGATGGACATGTGCACTCGCTTCACTCACATAACGAATGAGTTGAAATCCTTGAGAAAATCCTTCACCACCGAAGAATTGGTAAGGAAGATCCTAAGAATTTTACCTCATTTTTGGGAAGCGAAAGTAACGGCCATCCAAGAAGCTAAGAACATGAACAAGATCACCCTAGATGAGCTGATTGGCAACCTCCAAACATATGAACTTAGGAAATATTCTCAACAGAAAGATGAGACAAAGAGAGAACGAGGTCTTGCACTAAAGGCCTTAGAAGATGATTCTGATTCTGAGGAGGAGGAGATTGCCATGATGACTCAAAAATTTAAGAAGTTCTTCAAAAAAGTCAAAGAAAACATCAAAAGGAAGGACTTCGGCAAAGCCAGGAACACCCCTCGGGAACAGTTCACTGGGTGTTTCAAGTGTGGTAAGCTGGACCACATTGTGAGAAACTGCCCACTGCACAAGGAAGAACAAGAACCCGAACACCCCAGAAAACAGGGGAGGAAACAGGGTGTAAGCAGCTCAGCGAAAAGGTTCTCAAAAGCTATGCTCGCGGCCTGGGGAGATTCAAGTGAGGATGAGGAAGGGTCTGAAGCTGGGGAAGCTGATGTAGCACTCATGGCAAGGAGTGACACTGATTCAGATGATGGGTCAACGGATAGTCTGACTCAACTCAAGAACAAGGTACGTGGTCTAAATAAATCAACTCTTGAGAAATTAGTGTACAATATAATGGATATATGTGCTGAATTAAAAGGGGATGTTCGAGATTTAGAACTTGAAAATGAAACCCTTAAATTAGAAAAGCTTGAAGTTGACAAAGAGACTCTTGCCTTGCATGAAAACATCAATGTGCTTAAAGAAACTCTACTCATGAAAGAAGAGACTTGTTCCACTAAACTGACTGAGCTAGAAAAAGAATCTCTTGACTTAAAAGGTAAGGTCGAGTCTTTGCTGGAAGAAAACATAAACTTGCTTGAAAAAATAAAACACTTAGAATCGGACCTTGCCACAAACAAGCTCTGGAACAGGTCCTCAAGGGCGTTGGAATGGTTAAACACTCATCATAGTCAAAATAGAAGAGGACTAGGTTTTGTGCCTAAGATGACCTACCCAGTGAATAACAAATATGTGGGATTACCTGAAAATATTGTTTGTTTTCATTGTGGTAAAACGGGGCATTATCGATATGCTTGTCCTATAAGAAAGTATGCCATTAAAAAGAACTCAGTGCATGTAAAACAAATGTGGGTTAGGAAAGATGAGATTTACACGTCTAAAGGAATGGGACCCAAGTGGATCTGGGTTCCCAAAACTAACCCTTGATTTGTTTTGCAGGCTGAAGTGAGAGAGAACAACCCAGCAAACAACCCAGCAAACAGTACAGGAAACAGTCTAGGGAACAGGCAGCTGTGGTATGTTGACAGTGGGTGTTCGAGGCATATGACTGGTGAAAAATCCAATTTTCTCTCACTTACAGCATCAGAAGGAGGGAGTGTAGCATTTGGAAATGGCAAATCTGGGACAATTGTCGGTATAGGTAAGATAGGTGAGTCACTCTCCCATTCAATTGACAATGTTTATTTTGTGGATGGTTTAAAACACAACTTGCTAAGTGTGTCCCAACTGTGTGACAAAGACAACCTAGTAGTGTTCTCTCCAACACGTTGCTTGGTTGTAAACATGAACATAGGAGATGTTGTGTTGAGGGGGAAGCGACACAAAAATGTTTATAAAGTGTGTATTTCTACTCTTCCCCAAAATAATTTGACTTGTTTGAGTGCCTTAAAAGATGATGTTATGCTTTGGCACAAAAGACTAGGTCATGCAAGCCACTCTCTTTTGAACAAACTTGTAACCAAAGATTTAGTAGTTGGCTTACCTTCCATCAAATTTAATGATGACAAGGTATGTGATGCATGTGCCAAAGGCAAACAAGTCAAAAATTCATTTAAGTCTAAAAAGTGTATAAGCACTACTCGACCCCTTGAATTAATACATATGGATCTATGTGGTCCAATGAGGATCATGAGCCGAGGTGGCAAGAGGTATGTGCTTGTGATAGTGGATGACTACTCTCGTTTCACTTGGACTTTGTTTTTGGCTTCTAAAGATGAAACTTTTGAAAAATTTCTTGCTTTCATTAAAAAGACTGAAAAGAGGGTAGGACACTCTTTGGTATGCATAAGGTCTGACCATGGTACAGAATTTGAAAATTCGAGCTTTATTGACTATTGTAATGAGCATGGTGTTGATCACAATTTTTCAGCTCCAAGAACACCCCAACAGAACGGGGTGGTAGAGCGCAAAAATCGTACTCTAGAGGACATGACTAGAACAATGCTTGTTGCTAGTGGTCTTCCTAGAAATTTTTGGGCTGAAGCTTTAAACACATCATGTTACATTATAAATAGATGCATGATTAGACCTGTTCTTAACAAAACTCCTTATGAGATCCTCAAAGGAAGAAAACCAAATATTTTGCATTTGAGAGTTTTTGGGTGTAAATGTTTTGTGCATAATAATGGAAAGGATGCCTTAGGGAAATTTGATCCAAGGAGTGACGAGGCAATATTCCTCGGTTACTCCTCACATAGTAAGGCATACAAAGTGTTTAATAAGAGAACCTTGTGTGTTGAAGAAAGTGTGCATGTGCTTTTTGATGAAACTAACTCTCTAAGTGAGAATGATGCACAGGAGGAAGACCTCGAACTAGGTCTTGTTAAAAAAGACATGCTGCTTCAAGATGAACCAGGTAAGGATCAACCTGAGAGATCAAGGCTTGAAGCTGTTCTTCAGGAAGGTAGGCAGGGTGTGAACCAAACAGAGGGAAACAGGGTGGAACCCTGTTCGGGACAACATCAGCCGAACCCTTCTGAGATAATTTCAGGAATAGGCTCCCAAACAGGCTTGGGAACAGGTGCTGAACTTGTTTCGCCAAGTATTCCAGCTAGGATGGAGAGCATATCTGTAAACCCACTTTCACCACGATCATAGAAATACCAAAGTTCACATCCTCTTGATCAAATTTTGTCTGATATTAATGCAAGAGTTCAAACTAGATCTAGGCTTAAAAATTTCTGTGCTTTCTATGCTTTTCTCTCAAAAATTGAGCCTAAGAATATTAATGAAGCTCTTGCAGATTCAGATTGGGTCACAGCCATGCAAGAAGAACTCCATCAGTTCGAAAGAAACAAGGTATGGCACCTTGTGCCACGGCCAGAGGATAGAACAATCATTGGAACCAAGTGGGTGTTCCGTAACAAGCTAGATGAGTGCGGAACAGTCACTAGGAACAAGGCCCGGCTGGTGGTTCAAGGCTACAACCAAGAAGAGGGAATTGATTATGAAGAGACTTTTGCACCTGTTGCAAGGATGGAAGCCATTCGAATCTTGATAGCTTTTGCAGCCCACATAGAGATCAAGTTATATCAAATGGATGTTAAAAGTGCGTTTCTAAATGGGTACCTTAAAGAGGAAGTGTATGTCAAACAACCCCCCGGTTTTGAAAGTGATGAATTTCCTAACCATGTTTTCAAACTTGACAAGGCACTTTATGGTTTAAAACAAGCTCCTAGAGCTTGGTATGAGCGGTTGTCAAGCTTTTTATTGGAAAATAATTTTGCAAGAGGCAAGGTAGACAATACCTTGTTTCTAAAATCTAAGGGGGAACATTTGTTGATTGTCCAAGTATATGTCGATGACATCATATTTGGTGCAACTCATCATGAATTGTGCAATGAATTTTCAAAAATGATGAGGAGTGAGTTTGAAATGAGCATGATGGGTGAGCTTAATTTCTTTTTAGGCTTGCAAATCAAGCAAACTTCAAACGGCACCATGATCCATCAACAAAAGTATATTAAGGAATTACTTAAGCGTTTTGGGATGGAGTCAGCCAAGCCCATTGATACTCCCATCTCTCCTTCAACTAGGTTGGTAATGGATGATGGTAGTCCCTCAGTTGAGGAGAAATCCTATAGGGGCATGATAGGGTCACTCTTATATCTAACTGCTAGTAGACCTGACATTGTTTTTAGTGTTGGTCTATGTGCACGTTTTCAGTCAAACCCTGAAGAAACTCATCTAAAGGCTGTTAAAAGGATTTTTAGGTACTTAAGACATACACCTGATCTAGCCTTATGGTATCCTAAAGGTTGCAACTTTGATCTTGTTGGGTATGCTGATGCTGATTACGCAGGTTTCTTGGTTGATAGGAAAAGCACCTCAGATATGGCTCACTTTCTTGGACCTTGTTTGGTATCTTGGGCAACTAAGAAACAACTCTCTGTTGCCTTATCCACAGCAGAAGCTGAGTATGTGGCAGCTGCATCTTGTTGTGCTCAGTTATTATGGATAAGACAACAACTCAATGACTTTTGTGTTGACATATGATGCATTCCTATTTATTGTGACAATACAAGTGCAATTAACATTGCCAAAAATCCATGTCAACACAAAAGAACAAAACATATTGACATTCGTCATCATTTTCCAAGAGACAATGTTGAAAAAGGAGTAATCTCAATGAATTTTTGTGCCACTGAAAATCAAATTGCTGATATATTCACAAAGGCATTGAGTAGAGAACAATTTGAAAGGAATAGACTCGAACTAGGCTTAATTAGAACAACCTGACCAACCTGTTCTCTCTCCCTATTTGCAAAATTTAAAAGTGACGGGTACAACATGTTAAATTTTTGTTTGCAATCAACTTGTGTGCTATGTTTAGCATATGTGAGGTTTGCAACTTGCTGACACTCGTTGAGGTCTAATGAGATTGCCCTTATTGTCCAATGTTACCGAGCAAGTAACCTCAAGAACAAGCATCAGGAACAGGTACGCCTCTTGTTTGTCAAATGTGTGCAACAAATTGAAAACTGCTAATCTCTTCCCGAGGCGTGCGCAATAAATGCTAAAGTCCGTTGCAAAAACGGGCAAAATCTTTTAAAGATTTCGCATGTCTCTCTCTCCCTTTAAAGCTCTTGCTCAATCTCTCACCTCCACCGAAACTCTCTTGCTTTGAAACTCTGCTCAAGAAACCCTAATCTCTCTCCTTCCTCTGAAAAATGGCGTTCCCCTTTAGCTTCGAGAGCTCCTCGACCTTGACCCAGGGCAACCAGACACAGGGCACAGCCTTGCAAATAGCCACAGCCTTGTTTGCACCTACACAATTTCTGACGGCCCTCATGGAAGGTAAAAATACTGAACCTCCTTGACCCATTGCCTATAAACCTTTTGGGTTTTTGAAAAGTATCGACCTTAGAACAGTGAATTTGAAATTGGAAGACATCCCGTACAAATTTGCGTGGGAATTGATTTTGTTTGGTGAAACGGGCGCATGTCAACCCCAAGAACTTGTTGGGGCATCTGAAAAGAGAAATTGGGGCTTTAGATGAACTCTTTCTGTTGGACCATGGGTTAGATGACATCAATTCGTTTGGGTTGTTTCCTGAGCAGGGAACAGGGTCAGAAACAGGGCCTGAAGTTTTTAGGGATGACCTAGGGGAGGATTTGTCAAAAGAAGAAGGGGGAAGTAGTGGTCAAATGAAGGAGTCCCCTGTTAAGCCTGCACAAGCCACATCGGTAACACAAACCGATGAGAAACGCAAAAGGTACAAAATTGTGGCTAGGTGTGCTAGAGTACCAAGAACACGACCACCATCAAGGCCTAAAAGCGGCCAGACTGAAGCCCCCTCAAAAAGTGAACTCCCTGTCAAACCAAAACCACAAATCCCCTCTTCGGCCAAACCCACAAACAGACCCACAAGAAAATCAGGCCGAATAGCTTTTCACTCCACTCCTCGTCCTGCCAAACAGTCAGCCCCTGTTATTGAGGAGATTGATTCCTCCTCTAAGCCTTCATCAGATAGCGATACTGAGAACACTGCCTTCAAACAGGGCACGCCCGTGTTCTCAGAGTCCTCAGAGGATAAGCCTCTTCCTATACCAAAACCATCACCCCTCAAAACTCCCAAGAGAAAAGCCTCCCTCAAACATGCCTCCACCCAAGACCCTCCTACTGAGCCCCAACCTAAACGAGCCAAGAAATCTATCCTGTCTGCAATCTCAGCCAAACTGACCCAATTGATTCAGAGACGGGTTGTCATGGGCAAAATTATAAAGGTCAAATATTTTGAGGAACAGGGACTGGGGGTGTTTCTGCACAAGGTGCATGCACAGGGGTGGTATGAGTTGTTTACAAACACCCAGCTGGGGTGTTCTGTACATGAGTTGGCTGAGTTCTATGCCAACTGCACTGTCACCGAAGGAGTGTGACAAGTATTGTTAATAGGAAGCAGCTTCGCTTTGATGCGAAGATATTAGGGGACATTCTGGGGATTCCCTCCACAGGCTTTGATATATATGGGAGGGAAGACAAGACTATTCTAGGGACAGCCAGGCTGCTGGAACTCGCCCAGAAATTTAGCCAGCAACCAAGCCTACAAACACCTAAGTCTGTGAAGAAAGGGGACATGACATCGCTCCATCAATTGCTATTTTGGTTTATCATCAAGAATGTCATCCCCAGAGGCCAGGGTCGAAATCTTGCTGATGCCATGGATCAGTGTTTGATGGATCTGATGGACACGGAAGTGCAAATTAACCTTCCTGCCATCATGATTCGACATATTGCAAGAATTGCAAACACCTCTAGGGAACATGATCTGGGATACGGCTTCTTTCTGACTAGTGTGTTTGAGCACTTTGGGGTGACACTGCAGAAGAAGGTGGGCGCTCAGTTCATTGATGAGATCGGGAGTAACACCCTTATGGGTTGTGGGTATGCTTTGATTGAAGGGTCTGCCTCAGAACAGGGGACCAGAACACCCCATCCTCCTGTTCCTGGCAGTTCCTCAACCAAGCTTGAGGCTACTTTGGAAGAAAACTCTCGCCTCAGTACTGAGCTTAATGCTGTAAAGGCTGCCCTGGACGAGGAAAAGGCTCTCAATGCAAAACGCCATGAAGATCTCCTCGTCCTTCTCTCTTCACTTTCAGCAAAATTTTCTCCTTCTGCTCCTTGAACACCCCTCATGAGCTGTTCCCATCTGTTGTTCTCATAGCCTATTCTCACTTCTCTTGGTGAATCAGTTTGCACTCTGTTGCACTCGTTTGGTGAATGACAGGTTATCTTGTTTTTTGATTGGCTTTGCCTTGCTTGCTTTTTGTTGTGAATTGCTTGTGTGTGACTAGGATGGCCAATCTCATTACCGTACCAAAACACTTGAGTGTATCGCCTGTTGACTTTCCTCCATTACCCAAGTGGTGGTGATAGCAAACACCCTCTGTTTGACTGTTCGCCCCTACTTTTTAATGATGCCAAAAGGGGGAAGATAGGTTGACCAATATTGTTTTAGTTTTGCCATGGACGAGTTAAATTTCTTACACTCTTTCGATACTGACTGCTTCATGTGAATTGTCGGTCCTATAAATAATTGGCACTAATCACTTCAATTGCCTTGAAAGTCAATATGGTCACTTGGTTTGTCATCATCAAAAAGGGGGAATTTGTTAGAATGTATAAAGTTTTGATGATAACAAATCCAAGTGTTGTTGTTGTTGCTCCAAACAGGCTTTCCAAACAGGACTTTACTGCTGTTCTCAATGTATTAAAACTGCTTGACTAATGGTTTATCAAGAACAGGTACTCAAGTCAGCAATGTAAGAACACCTGTGAGGAACAGGTTCTGTGAGGTGTTTTGAAGCATATCCTGAGAAGTGTTTGAAACATAAGATATGTGCAGCTGTGACAAACAGGTTCCGTGTGGTGTTTGAAGCATATTCTGTGAAGTGTTTGCAGCAAAGTCGTTCTACAAGATGACTAGTGGTTACAACAAGATGTCTTGATTTGATTTGGTTTTATATTTTTAGACTCTTGTTAATATGCCAATTAGAAAGTTTTAATTTACCACTCACTGGAAACGGTTTTGCTTTTCGGAAAATATTTCGGATCACCCTTCAGAACAACCCTGGAAACAGGGCGATCAGGGTGTTTCCAGAATAAGCTGCGAAAAACTGCTTTGCACGATTTTTATCTTTTGGATTTTGAGCAGCTTCTTCAAAGATTTGCAAGAAAGATTTTTCTATGGAGTATCTTATTCTTTACCCTAAAAAACGGTTATCAAAAATCTTAAGGGATTTGCAAAATCTTTTTGAATAAAAAGAATATCCAATTTTTGGCAAGTGGATAAGGTAGTTGAGAAAAACATGGGCTAGCTACTGAAGAACACCGCCTTATGCACGCGGTTCAGGAAGTGTTTTCAGCTCATGTCACCTTACCCCTTGTAGCTGAAGGGTCCTATTTTCTCTAGGATTTTAGTTTCCAAAAATTTCAGAAATAGTTTTTCCATCCCTTGTGAGTAAAGGATTCTATATTCTTCAGATTTTTTAGTTTCCAAAAATTTGATGAATTGTTTTCCAAGCACTATAAAAGGCGGCTTCGTACAATCTTGGAGACATCGGTTTTCAAAGAGAAAAAAAATCTGAGTTCATGAGCTAAAACGTTTGAAAAGAAAACCGAGCCTTGTGAGTGAATTAATTGAGCTTTCAAAGTTGGCATACTAGGACTTCATTGTACCCTATATTAGCTTAGTTGAGAAGCATTGTAATAGGGTGTTTTTTCTTTACATTCTTCTTTCACAAGAGTGAGTAGAGTGTGTGTCCAAATCAAGGGGATTTTGGACGTGGGGTAACTTGTCTTAGGGAAGACAGGTTACGTGTGTTACAAGTTGTAACAAGGTGTGTTACTATTGTAACGTGATTAGCCCGTTTATTGAAGTGTTTAAATCCTACACGAGGTAGGTCGTGGTTTTTAACCTCAGTTGGGCTAGAGGTGTTTTCCACGTAAAAATCCTGTGTCCATTATTTCCGCATTCAATTTTGTTGGATTTTCGCTTCTGCTTATCTCAGAAACAACCTGTGCGAATAGGGTCTAAGACTGTTTGTCAGCAACTTGCGAAAATCGGACACCACAATTCACTCCCCTCTTGTGGTTGTGTACTCTCTAATTCAACATAAACCTTCTCGCAAATCTGCGAGAATTGCTTTCAGATTGACCCCCAGATCCTCCAAACCTTCTGCTCCAGTTATTGAGAAGATTTCCTCTTCCTCGAGCCTTTCTGGTTCTGATTCCGAGGATCCCTCCTTCAAACAAGGGACCCCCGTGTTCTCAGAATCCTCTGATGAACAAAACCCTTCAAAACCAATCACTACTTCTTATAAACCTTCAGCCTCAAAAACACCCCTCAAGAGGAAACCGAAAACAACCCCTCTTTCCAAAACTGCATCCCCGGCTCCTCAAATCAAAAAGACCAAATTGTCCACTCCCTCTCCCCTGTCTGAGAAACACGCGCAATTCCTCCGGCGCAATGTTGTAAGGGGGAAGGTAGTGAACATACCCTTCCTTGAGGAACTTAGGCTGGGGGTGTTCTTGACCAAGCTTCGAGCCCAAGGCTGGCTTGAGTTATTTGCAAATGCCCAGCAAGGGTGTTCTGTGCCCGAGTTGGCTGACTTCTATGCCAACTGCTCTGTCACAAATGGGGTGGTGACAAGTGCTGTCAATGAATGACATTTCTCCTTCGATGCAGCCACTCTTGGTGACATTCTGGGCATCCCCTCCTGTGGATTTGCTGTGTATGTGAGGGAGGACAAAACTGTCCTAGAGACAGCCAGGCTCCTGGAGATATCCAAGCGGGTCAGCCAGAAACAGAGCCTGAGAACACCCTCCTCTGTAAAAAAGGGTGATCTGATCCCTCTTCACCAACTACTTTTCATGTTCGTCATTAAGAACGTGATTCCAAGGGGTCAAGGGAGAAACTCAGCAGACCTTTTTGATCAGTGCCTGGTCGACTTCTTGGATAGGGAGGAAGCCATAAATCTTCCTGCTATCATGATTCGTCACATTGGGCGAATTGCGAACACCACCCGAAACCATGATCTCGGGTATGGGTTCTTGCTGACCAAGGTGTTTGACCACTTTGGTATTGAGCTTAAGCGGAGAGTGCCAGCTCAACTGATTAATGAAATTGGCGTTGACACCCTAATGGGGTGTGACTTTGACGTTGGCCATGGGTCAACTCACAAACAGGGTCTTCGACCACCTCGACCTCCTGTTTCTGAGAAACCCAGTCCCACCGTTGAAGCTATTCTTGAGGATAATGCACGCCTCAAAGAAGAGCTTTCTGCTGTGAAGTCTGCTCTTAAAGCAGAGAAGGCCATCTCAGCTAAACGCCACGAAGAACTCCTTGCACTCCTCTCTGATCTCGCTCCCAGTATTCCTCCACTGTAATCAAGACCACCCCCTACCCCTTGATTGTATAGATTGTTCTCTCGCTCTCCGCTCCTCCCCTTGTTGTTTTTCTTTGGCATTGCACTTGGCATTGTTCTCTGCGTGCTTACTTGTCGTAACTGTTTTGCAACCACCCGTTACTTTTTTCTTTCAATGCTGTTCTTGCTTTTTAATGATGCCAAAAGGGGGAAGACGAACCATTACTTGACAAATATTGACCCTCTTTCAATTTGGAACACTCGGACCTTAGTGGATAACCAAATCAATCAGCATACATGGTTCTTAAATTTGTTTTTAATATTTGTCAATATGGTCACTTGGTTTGTCATCATCAAAAAGGGGGAATTTGTTGAGTTATTATATTTAGTTTTGATGATGACAAATCCAAGTGTAAAAAAATTGTCCAAGTAATATTGCTCCAAACACGATCTCCAAACAGGCCTAACTGGTGTTTGTAATCTTTATTGTATTAACTGGTTTGCTACATGTGAGAACAAGTCCTCAAAACAGGTTTTACTTGGTGATTCTATATTAAGTCAAGAACACCACCTCAACAGTTGATTGTAAGGCATGTTCCTGAACTCTAGCAATGCAAAGAACAACCCCAGCAAATAAGGTGGCCTCGGTGTTCACAACAGCTCTACAAATCTTGGACAAGATGACTGGTTCAAAACAAGAAGTCTTGGGTACATAGGTTTTATTTATTTAGACTCTTGTTAATATGCCAATATTAAAAACGTCATTTTAAACACCTCTTGAATCGGTATTTGCGTTAAGTGCTTCAGAACACCAGTTGCGAACAACCCTGCAAACAGGGTGCCTAGGGTGTTTCTGAACTGAAGTGGCCATACCCGGTTATCTTTGAAAATTCATTTCGGTTGGCCAAGATCTCCAGAATACTTTCTTTAAATTTCAAGATTGCTATTTTTCTGGAGAGGATATTTCTTGAAAATATCATGGGAAATTTGCGAAAATAGGTTTTGGGAGATTTGCCAAAACTAAAAGATTCCCTTTGCCTATATTTTCGGATTTGATAAAATTTCAAAAGTTGAAGATTTCTGGTTGTCATTTGAATCTTCTTCACGGCTATGGGAAGATAGGGGTTATCTCTTAAGATAACAAATCCCTTATATTTTGAGAAAAATTTATCACTAGCCGTTGGGGAGTATTTCTTGCTTGAAAATCGTTTTCCATACTTAGCTGATTCTTTCACCTCTCCTTGTTTTTGACCGTTGGATTTTTGTGTTTAAAATCTCAGCATTTCACTCCCATTTGCATAGAGGAGAAAAGACGAGAAACATACACAACATACGCGAAAAAAAAGGAAAATTTCAAAAGTGGTTTTTCTAGTGAGAAGAATTTTTCGAGTTACGCTTGAGAAAAGAAAAACCGAGACAAGTTGTGTTTAAACTGAGCTTTCAAGATATTGGCATACTAGGATCTCATTGTACCTTACATCTGCTTAAATCAGAAGCACCCCCATAAGGTGTTTTGTAACCCTGATCTTGGATCAGAAAAGTGAGTGAGTGGTCCTCAGTCGTGTGGACTTTGGACGTGTCCAATCTGGTGAGATTTGGACGTGGTGTAACCCTTCTTAGAGAAGAAGGTTACGTGGTTGCAAGTTATAACAAGGTGTGTTACATTTGTAACGTGTGAAGCCCGTTAGTGAAAGTGGTTAAATCCTACACGAGGTAGGTCGTGGTTTTTCACACCTCAGTTGGGCTAGAGGTGTTTTCCACGTAAAAATTGTGTGTGTGCTTTATTTTCCGCATTTATCTTGGTGATTTTCGCATTTGCAATATTTGAGAACACCCCCTGCAAACAAGTCACTAGGGTGTTTGTCATCTGAGAATAACCTCTGTGAGGATGTTTGTTATTTATAACGCGAAAATCAGACACCACAATTCACCCTCCTCTTGTGGTTGTATACTCACGAATTTAACAGGATGAATGACAAATGAAAAAATGAATTGACTTGTTTAAATCATTTAATTAAACAGGGTAAATAGGTACTTTTTCATATTAAGAATCTTGACCTAAGCCTAACCTATTTAATTAAACGAGTTGAATATAACAACAATTTAATTAAATTAGGGTTGAAAATTTATACCCAAACTCACTTAACTTCATATCGATTTTGGACAAATAATCGTGTCGGGTCAGCTCTATCCAACTTTAACCATGAGCATGTCATAGACATTAGACATGAATTTGGTTGTTTTTTTGGGGGGGGGGGCTTATAGGATTCAGCCCAGCCTGAAGATTATGATGAATTAGTCATATATGCTTTATTATTTACTAGGACAAAAAAGGATAAAAGAGAATGGCCCAAAAAGGAAGAAAATGTGAACTCATGGATGGACTTAGATAAGGTAAGTAAGAATTGGTTTTAGTTCAGAAACAAATTGCCGACACATGATTGGTAAGTCCTTATTTCTTTTTTTTCTTTTTTTATTTTTTTATGATGAAGTCTTTGTTAAAGCCTAAACTAAATTAGTGATTTCCCATCAATGCAAGTAACCTGATTTGGCAAGTTCCTACTCCTTTTGAGATCTTTCTCCTCTTCTTTAACTCTCTTAATCATCCTTGCATCCACAATCTCCTACCACCTCAGCCATCTCGCCACCTTCTCCATTTCCACAACCCAAGATCGAGTTTTTGAAGACCTTAGATTTGGTTGATGCATCTATAGTGGTTGTTACCATATGACAACCATCATAAATTTAAGATCTAGTCCTTATAGTTGTCTTTACTACATCATACCCCCCATTTTTGAACTCCAATTACACTAAAAATTAGCTTTTAAAATAAAGAAAAATGCTTATTAATTTGAAGAAAATATTTAAATGAGGAATTGTTTGATTTTTCCCCTTTTCTCTAACTCATCAACATGTAACACCTTCTCCTCTTCTTTGTCAAACCAAGATTGCAGTGATTAATCCCCCACCCCCTCTATTGTAGGCGAAAACAAGCCCCTCCCCTCAAAATGTTTTCCAACCAAAAAAAAAAAAAAAGTCCTCCGAACCTTTTGTTGTTTTTGACCAAAATCACCTCCCGTCCATATTTTCTAGTGGGGAGCCCTATGCCTCATCGATTGCCCAGAATTCTAACCCCCCCCCCCCCCCCCCCCCAATTGAAATCTATGTGCAAAAACCCACCGCCGGTTGTCCATTTTTTTTCGACCGAGATCTCTGCAAGCGAAAAGCACACCCCTCCCCTCAATTTTCGGTGCCCATGTTCATTTCATCTGATGCATTCATTGATGATTGGGAAACGAAACTCAAAAGCTAATATTTGTAGGAGGTTGTGGAACTTCTCGTCGGAAAATATGGAGGGACTATGAATTAAGTAGGTAAAGCATATCTGCATATGACTAGGGTAAAGGAGGAGAAGTGTGCCTCTTACCAAGTATATGGAGGACAAAACTTGGGCCGAAAATATTAGAGGATTGGGAAGGATGCTCCTCATCGGAAAATATGGACTTAGATGATTTTGCCGGCAACCATGGGTAGGGTGGGTCAGATGAGTACTTGAAACAATTAATGGAGATGATGAGGGAAAGCGGAGAAACAAATTTTCGATTTAATACAATTTCTTTACTTGGTGGGGTTTGATAAATTGGAAAAATTGGGAAAGCAAACAATTCTATATTTGAACATTTTAAAGTTTTTCCAAATTTATAAATATTTTTTTGAATTACTAAAATGTTAATATATAATTTAACTAAAACCTAAAATATGAATGGTAGAGATTTAATAGTGACATGAGGATGGTTTAGATCTTTTCAATTGTGGTAGTTATCAATGACAACCACTACAAGTTTTTGCTTATTATAAGTGGGTTAGTGGTGGTTAAAAAAGAAATTTTTTTGACCTTGGAAAAAGATTTATTATGTCTATAATAATAAGGGTTTTTGGAATATAATAATCCCAACTTATGGGGATGTGGAAGATAATAAGCTGAACTTAGAAAATTCTTGCCAGTAAGTTTTACTTTGAAGGGATTTATTTTTGGTATACTACCACCGAGTCGGACTCGTCGAAAAGGTGATGTGGCGGTGGTTGATGCCTATGTGTAAATAAAAAGCGAATAAAAAAAAGAAAAATGGGAGTTTGACCTTGTGTAGTTAGTTGACCGTTTAATTTTGGACACATCAGGCTCTCTCCTTCCTCATTCTCTCTCCTTCCTCAATCTCCCTCCTCTCCCATTCTCTTCTCTTGCAAAATCCCTCTCTCAGTCTCTGTCCTCTTCAAAGCAAAAAATGCGATTTTGAAGAGAAAGAAGAAAACAAAAGGCGAAAGTCGAGATCCGTTCCAAGAAGTGAACATGGCTGGTAGAACAAGCATTGCTGGGTCATTGAATTCTGGGAAGACATCAAATTCAAGTAGCCAAAGCTCGATTCCAGGCATGGTGAAGTGTTTTCATGACTTACCTGCTATATATCAAACCTGTAGAAGACCCCCAAATAGGGAGAGAAAGTTTTTTGGGGTCAATTGTGGAAAGTAAGTGAAATCAAAATAGGGTTATATTAGTGGAATGAATAAAATTAGGGTTTAATGATTGGGTGCAATCTGTAATTGATGTGTTACTTTTGTGCATTTGTAGGTTAATGAAGATTGTGGGTTTTTCAAATGGGATGAAGAGAATACAATGACTGCTGATGAGCTGCAGATGTTGAAAGAAGAGAATGCAAAATTGAGAAGCAAGATTGTTAAGGAGAAGGAGAAGAGGAGAAGAGTCGAACAAGACATGAAGGCAGTGAATGAGGAACTCATGGCACTAGAGCTTACGGTTGCAAACAAGTGGGGGTGGCACAAAATCTGGATGTGTCTGACAATTTTCTTACTTGTGGTAGTTCTGGTCAGGGAAAATTGATGGTATGGTGTGGGCAAATGTAAGAAGTTGGTGTTCAAACTTTGTAGCTATTTATTGGGGTAGATGAATATGGTTTGGTAGCTATACTTTGTATTGAATAAATGAAAAGAATGAAAGTGGTGAAATATTTTGCTCCAAAAGCATGTTAGCCAAAATAGTTATTATAATATTGTGCTTGATAACAACTAATGAAATGATCCAAAACAGTCATTACTTTCCCTGTATGTTGACGAAATGAGCAAAAAAGGTTTACAGGTCACATTAAGCCTCAAGCATACACATCTGAAATCCAAATTACATAAGATTAACACACAATACAGAACACCACACCTAAATTTGACTGTTTTAAATGTGACACTTAAAGGCTGTAGAGAAGTTGGAATCTTGTCTATAGAGGGCTAATAAAAGGCTGTGACCTACTGGTAGCTACTGTTGCTTGACTGGAAATAAGAGACTGGCCTTGGTCTGTCATGGACTGTGGTCCAGATGAGGCTGATCTCCCTCTACCTCTCTTGCCTCTACTTCCTCCTCTACCCCTGGTAGCTACTGCTCCTTACTCCCTTGGCTCACTGAGAAGCTCATGTTATTTCCTTGGTCTGCCCCGTTGCCTTTTCTGTAGAGATGGGTTGCCATGAGTAGGCTCTGCTGGTTGAGGACATCCCTTCTTGATATGACCAGCACTCTTGCAATTGGTGCACACTATCTGCCTTCTATGTCTTGTTAACCTGCCTGACTTTTTTGGATCTTCATGTGGATCTTTCCTTCTGTTTCTCTTTGGTCTACCAGGCCCTACCTTAAGTGGTGGAGGTTGCAGTGGCATGTCCCTCTCAGGCCAATATCTTTCTCCAGCACAAGAAGATATTGAACCTTCATAGGTTACTATATACTTCTCCTTCTTAAAATAAGGATGCACATAACCTTTCGGACCTTGCCTCATCCATGCTGCACATGCAATAGCATGACAACAAGGTATTCCTGTGAGATTTCATTTTCTGTATGTGCGTTTGCCTTGGTTGAGATCTACCACAAGGCTGTCTAGCCTATGCTTGACCTAGAAGACTTTATTGCCAGCTGGAATAGGGAAATAATTTCTTGCTTCTTCTTTTTCCTTCTCCAGTTTACTTCTTATTCTAGGGCAGATGTCATCTTCAGAAGCTTCCATAATGGACCTTTTCACCGCAATCCTCTCCATCAAAGCCATTTTAATATCCTCTAACATGTCAATCAAATGTTTGGTTCTTACATGGACAACATAGGCATTGAAAGTATCAGCCATGTTATTGACAATAACATGACATTTTGAATCCTCTCTCATGAAGGCCCTGCAAAATAGTCTTGGATTTTGAAACTCAAAATCTTCTGCTGCCTTAGGGGAGGTTTGTCTGAGTGCTCTAATTGCATCTTTCAAATCAGTTTGGTTGTATGCCTTTGCTGCATTCTAAAATAAAAGTTTCAATTCTTTATCCTTGTGAGTCTTCTTCCAATTTGCATATATATGTTGAGCACAGTGTTTGTGCTCACAATTGGGGAATACAGCTGCCACAGCATGAAGAATTGCCTATATTTTAAAAATAAAATGCAAGGTCAGTCATATACTTGGAACTCCAACCCAAAAAGAGTTTACAGTAGAACAAAATCACCTTGTGTTTATCAGATATGAAACTCCAATCAAAGCCATTTGTGCCTCCAAGGCAGTCCCTCAAATGCTGAAGAAACCACTCCCAGGAGTCATTATTTTCACCTTCAACAACAACCCATGCAATTGGAAACATTTGATTGTTTCCATCTATGCCAATTGCAGCTACTAGACAACATCCCAAAAATGTCTTCACAAAGCTACCATCAATGCATATCACAGGCCTGCACCCTGTAAGTAGGCCTTCCATGAGCCCCTTAAAGCTGACAAACATCCTTTGAAAAACAGAGATGTCCTTGACAATTTTAGGATCGGTTTCAATAATGAATGAGCTACCTGAGTTTGACCTCTTCAGCTCCACAATGTACCTTCCCAGCTTTGAATAATGGTCAAACATTGAGCCATGCAACATTCTATAAGCTGCTTGTTTTGCTTTATAAGCAGTCCACTTGTTTATAACAACCTTGGATTTTCTTTGAACCTAAGTAAGTAGTGGGATGCGATCCGTGTATATTTCAATTGTCTATTCCTTACTATGTTCCTTGTACAAATATATTGGTTGTTTACTATTCTAACGACCCATGCAGCTTTGGATTTATCCCATGATGCATACACTTTGAATTTGCAGCCCTATTTGCAAACTGCACCTACCCTTCTTCTTCTTAAGTCAGAGATGCCTATTTTTAAGTCATACCCCTGTGTTATTGCAAACCTTGATATTGCATCCTTGAACCCCTGAACTATTCCAAAAGTCATTCCAACTTGCCATTTCAATTTCTTGAAATCAGTGTGCTCATCCACTTTAATAGGTTTCTCCTTTTTCCTTAACAACCTAGGAACATCCCCATCAGTCTCTCCATCAATATCCATTTCAGCTTCAGAAGTTTCATAATCACTATGAAAGCTTAAGCCTAATTGTGTTTGTTCAATGCCACTAGTACAAGACTTATCTGCAGTCATGTCTTGCTTGCCCACCTGTTGAGCATTATCAATCTTTTCAGAATACTTTTGTTTCTTGCACTCACTAACATTAGCCCTTGTAGCTGCCCACTCCTCATCACTTGTCTCTAGGTCCTCAACATCATCCTCCCATTCATCTTCAATATCAGTATCCCAATCATGCTCATCATCATCATTCTGATACCCATCATCATCAACACCACCACCCACATTTATTTATCTTTTGCCTCTTGCTTTTGAAATGCTCTCAGCAATGTCCTCAAAGGCCTCTAAGTCAATCTCAGTTTCAGGAACATATTCACTATCATCAGACTCTTCATTGAGTGACTCACCCTCAATCAATTTATCCCATGGAATAGGTGACTCAGGTCTAGGGTTTTCCCAATCCCATTCAGGTACATGCTCATTATTCACGTTGAAATTAGGAGTTGTGTCATGTGAATGAACCTTTTGAGTTGTGCTGGTAGGGGATGGAATAGGGGTAGTAGTAGATGTTGGGGTTGGGGTTGGGGTTGGGGTTGGGTGTTTGGTCTTGCTGAACTGGTTCTTCAATTGGGCCTTTCTTATGGACCTTTTACTTTTTCTTACTAAAAGGGGATTTAGTTGGAGTATGCTTCACTCTAGTGCCCCTTGAATTTTGAGACCCAGATGTGCTTATTGACCCATCAAGCGCCCCTTTTGATCACATTTTTTACCATCATTGAAACTGTTGCTCATTGGGTCCACATTGGACTGTTGTATGGCCATAGAAGGGTAAGGTAAAGCAGGCATCTCAGGGACCACTTCCCTTGGAACATCCACCATATGGACTAAATACACAACCAATCTTTTATTAACAGTAGCAACAACAGCCATATCTAATTATTCAAAATCATTATGACAAGTCCTCAACCCCTCTCTCAAACTCATTCCAAGTATTAGATAGTGAAATTCCTCCACATTGGTAAACCCAATATCTTTAACAAGTCCAATTACCTCAAACTTAGATAATCTATCTATGTCAATCTCAGACACTCCACTTCCAACATATTCCACCTTATCACCATCCACAAATTTTCCCCCATGATGAATCTCTACAACTATGTCACCAACACTCATTTTCGTCAACTACACTGTTTACAAGACAAATAAAACATAAAAGATACATGCATCAGGTCGACATTTACAACAGTAATCATCTTACACACCGTTATCCCCTGATCAACCCAACAATAAACAATAACAGAAACATAATGTCCTTTAAACCCTTCAACTAATCACAATTAAGTAAAAAAAAGCTTACCTTTACACGCTTTAGTCCGACAAATGGGGCTGTACTTTTCCACCTTGTTCCCCTGTTTCCTTGTCGATTTTGCCAACAACCACCTTCCACTTCCACTTTAGCAGCAACAGAGGATGAAAACACACTCAATTTTGCTCCCAATTCGCAACACTCCAACTCTAGAGTTTCCAATTTTCCGATTAATTTCGAAATTTTGATGAGAGAGAGGGAGAAATTTACTTTTTGCGGGTTTTAATTACGTTAAGTGGGAAGTTTAATTTCAAGAGGAGGGAGACTGAGGAAGGAGAGAGAATGAGGAAAGAAAGAGCCTGATGTGTCTAAAATTAAATGGTCAACTAATTACACACGGTCAAACTCCCATTTTTCTTTTTTTTTTTTGGTTCTTTTTTTATTTACACATAGGCATCAACCACCACCACGTCACCTTTCCGACGAGTCCGACTCGGTGGTGGTATACCAAAAATAAATCCCTTTAAAGTAAAATTCACTGGCAAGAATTTTCTAAGTTCATCTTATTATCTTCCACACTCCCATAAGTTGGGATTATTATATTCCAAAAATCCTAATAATAATAATAATAATCATAATAATAATAATAATAATAAGAAGCTTGCTATGAGGTACTCAGATCTGCTGCCACTAAAGTGTGGTGGTGGAGAACTGTTTTGAAAGGCAGGGTGTGGCAGATATAAATTTGTATTACGGCTCGCGGCAAGCAATAGGTTGCCCACTGGGGAGATGCTCAACAGCAGAAATGTGCAAGTTACAAATTGCTGCAGCCTTTGTCTTGAGCTGGGTCTTGATTCGAGTAGCCATTTATTCTTTAATGCCTAGTAGCAAACGAAGTGTGGTGTAGATTGTTGGTGTGGACAAAGCAGCCTCTGAGAGCTTGATCGTTTAAACATGAGCTGAGATGGCAAGTCAGGTTCTGTGCAGGTCAATCACAATTAAGCGAATGGGGAATGGTAGTGTTTGCATGTTGTATATACGAGATATGGCGGGAAAAAAATATTAAGAAGTTCCAAAATAGAAATAGATCTTGCATGGATATTGTTAGACAAATATAATATGTAGTAAGTGTAAGAGCTTCTGGACATTTAGAACTATCTCTTTAAAGATCTTGGTATCTTTTGGGAATTACTTAATTATTATTTACCATTTTCCACAACAACAATAATAACAAGAACAACAAGAACAACAACAATAATAAGAGCATTTTAGTAATTTGTTCCACTTGTTAAAGTTTTAAAATTCTAATTGACCTAGACATTTATTTTTGAAATTGTGGGTTCTAAGGTCCCCTTTGCACCTATGAAAATATAAGGGAAATAAAATTCTTGGGAAAAAATATGCAGTGGGAAAAAATGTAGGGAGAAAACGAATTTTTTCCTTTTTGTTTGGATTGAGCAAACAGTAATTGGGAAAAAAAGTTAATGGTCTAAAATTTTTTTTTTAATGTTTGAAAATAGGAAAATAGATTAGGGAAAAGGGGAAAAAAGCCTTGACCCATCCACTGTTTGTCACGGGAGCTAAGTTTCATAAAATTTCATCCCTAACCCAGGATTTCAGTTGAATTAGCCAAATATAAATTTGACGCGATACATCTATGCATCATAATAAAAGTGACTTGAACCAAATGAGTCAAATCCTCATTCAAATTGACAATTGAAATGGATCCGAGCTGAAACCGAATCAAACTTCTTCCACTAACATTTTTTTTGCAAGATAAGGTTATTGCATCAAAAATCCACCAACCAGAAATAAACCTAAACCGAAAATAATTTGACCAAAACTGAAATCGAGCAGAATCTTGTTGACTTGAGCATGACCGACTCAAATTCAATTTGAGCCGAAATCAAATTGAATGACCCATTTTCTAGACAAATCAAAATCTTATAATTTGTTTGACTCAACCGGAATGAACTGTTTGTTAAAACCGAGCTAATGTGACCTAATTTTAGTTGCTAGCCAAATAAATACTAATTGATCCCATCTAGATCCAATTAATAAAACAAAATTACTTCCCTTCTCTATCTCCTTTCTCAGCTCTTTCACACAATGTATCTAAGCCGGAAAAGTTACAGTTCATCCATCGTTAGATCAAAATCCTCCAGAAGATATCACCAGTTTTTCGATAATAGCAAAAACCCCAAAATTAAAGCAACCCAATTTCTTCAATAACCAGTTGAGTCTGACGTATTATGTTTCCTTTTGACAAAAACTGTAGCTTGCGACAAAGAAGTCAACCAAGGTCAAAATTGAGGATGTAAATGTCGAATTCAGGGACTCTGAGATTGAACTTGATCGTCTTGTTCGATTATGTATCTCCCGTTGGGTCTCTTCTGTGGGATTTGGTCGAGAATAGAGTTCAACGGAGTAAGGTTGATGTTGATGAGCGTGAGTTCAATATGGACGATGTTGGCCTTTTGTTTTTGAATTTTTCCGGACCTTTCTCTCATTTCTGTGAGGAAAATTTTATCACTTACTTTAAGTAATTATCTTACCAAATTTTCCTTCACATTTTTTTCTTTGTAACTTAGTTTAAAACAAACCAAATACAAGAAAGCTTTCACCAAAAAAACCCAAAGACCAAATACAAGAAAGAAAATCACTTTCTCAAAAATTTTTCTTTTCACCACCTTTCCCAAGGTCCAAACACACCCTAGATATTTATGCACCGAAAGTCAACAAACCCAAGAGTAAATAAATTGAATAAAAAGTTTGAAAAATTATGTGATGAAAGATGCTCGACCTAAAATTTCTAAATTGCTGTTCACATTTGATTTTTCTTGTACAATTTCTTTTTGTGACACAAGCATTTTTTGAAGACAAAAATGCAGAATTACGATCATGGCAAAAATCAGAAAGTGCAAAAATTGTGTCTGTACAAAAACCTCAACGGAAGAGTTCGTTCCACAAGAAGCATACACTTAAGCAATGATACACGGACTGTCTAGACAAGCATGCAAAACTGATGTGATTAACATATCATCAACAATGCAATCTCAGCTAATTCTAGACACAAGAATGCCAATCGTTAGAAAACTTCTGTTATTGTGTAGGGTAATTTAATGTAATGTAATTATTGGTAGTTTTTTTCTTAAATTTTCTTCTATTTATTACATTGCACCTCACCAAATGTAATGTTAATGTAACAGTAATGTAAACGAAACTTTCTTATTCATGCCCAGCTAAAAAAAAAAAAAAAAAAGGAAAACAAAGCAGGAAAAAATCAACAATTGCAGCAGCAAATTATTGCTGAGACCTCCAGTACGCGGCCACCTCAAACCCATTCTTGCATAACTGGTAATCCTCAAAAGTCTTCTCAATCTCAGCCTGTGTATTCATCACAAAAGGACCATATTGCACCACTGGTTCATTCAAAGGCTGGCCTCCAATAAGAACAAATCTCAAAATACTTGATGACTGATTCCACACGATTAGGCCATCCCCAGGACCCAAAACTAGGCAATGATGAGCTAACACCAGACTTGAGTTCCGCAACCCAAACACTCCTTCGCCTTCGACGATGTAGACGAACGAGTTATAGGACTCAGGGATCGGCTGCGAGAGATGTGCCCTGGGTTGCAGGGTGAAATCTAGGTACATGGTTGGAGTCCTAGTGTAGACAGGCGATTGGACACCCATTGCTTCCCCGGCTATCACTTTGACCTCTACCCCCTCTTTTTCTGCCCTGCCTATGTCTTCGCTTAAGAGTTCTTGATACCTAGGCTCAATCCTGCACATGTTCACATTTTTAACGTGGGTTTGGAGCATTATATGTTCTTGTGGCGTTCAACATTAATCCATAAGGAACTTTTACGGTATTTAGTTAACTTAGGATCTATTCTTTTCGTTGGAAAATATGGACTAGTAATTGAGTAAAGTTGATTAAGATGGATGGAAGTGGATTAAAGTAGGTTGAAGTGGGTATTATTTTTGTTGAAGTTGGTTGAAGTGGGTTAAATTTTTTTTTTTGGGTGAGATTGGTAGAAGTTGGTTAAAATAGTGGGAAGTGGGTTGAAATGGATTGATGTTAATTGAAGTTGATAAATTGAGATTTATCAGCCTTACTCTGTTGATGTTTTTAGCATGAGGTAATAATGAGCAATGCATGAAATCATACAAACAAGTGTCTTATTTTATGCTATCTAACAAATTTCAGTAGATTTTTCAAAAACACCATTACTTTAGACAATTGTTCAAGTTTTACAAATGTACTTTTTCGTCGCATTTTAAAAGAGTGTTTAAACTAATGCATTCTTTGAACCCGCTTTCAATAAATAAAAAGAACAAATTAGAAAAAATTTTGCAACGTTAAAAAAAAGAGTTTGTTTAAGCTTTTTAACCATTGACTTATGTTTTTTATGATTGCCAACAAACGCGGCCATTAATTATTGCGTTCTAAATTATTCACAGTTGTTTCCTCCACATTCTCAAAACTTATTCCCTAGCAATTAGACTTTATAAAGTACACCATTTATTGCATTTTGTTGGCACCATAGCACTATGGTCTTCTACTCCTAGAATTTATTAAGTATTAACACGTCCAATAGTAAGACATTACCATTTTTCAGAATTTAATAATATTTTGACCTATTTTAAGCCAAGTGTTGTATCCTTGTTAAAATGAAATTGTAGCAAAGGCAATAAATAAATAAATAAATAAATAAATAAATATTAAATAAATAAAGACACGATGAGAGGAAATGGCAGGAGGGGCCCATGTACGGTATACCACCACTCTTGCACTAATAAAAGTAAACAGAAGGTTGACAAAAATTTAGAAAAAGGCGAAAAGAAATGTGCAAAAATGGAAATATATTCTTACATTTTATCTTTAGATGATAAATTGATCCAGAGTTGCAAACCCCTGTTGACACCTGCCGTAGCAGGCATCTCTGAATGGATTATCCCTCTTCCAGCTGTCATCCACTACATAACCATCATAGCAAGCGCATTCGATGAGAATGTATTAAAAAGTTCAAATCTTTATAATTGACTTTGAGACATAAAAAAAATTTGTAAAAGTCAACTATTTGTATTGGGCTTGTTCATTCAAATTTGGCACACTATTCCTAAGGTGGATTACCTAAAAGTGTATTAATTGAAATCGTACCTGCACATCACCAGTTCTTATGGTACCCTTGTGCCCAGCGAAATCTTGGTGTGTAAAAGCCCCCTGCCCAAATCCATATAGCAAAATAAAGTTATACTGATCAACTTGTTATGATTATCTTTCTTATTAAACAGTAAAAAGAACAAAGGATTCAAATCGGTGTTAAACAAAAAAAGAAAGGTACTAATACTACATTACAATGATAACATCAAGTAAATAACACATCTTTTCGCAAAGTTCACCACTGATTTGATAAGCTGTGTGAGCCAAAACGAACCCTAACTAGTCGCCACCTTGTTGATGATCCTACTGTAATGTACTATTACCAATATTATTATTTTGGCATGTAACACAACCCATCTAAGACCATCCGAAATGATTTAGGAGGAAATAGATAAAGAGGAAGTTCCACTCCCTGTTGCTCCTATTAAGCTCTTAAACAAAATATTCTCAACTTATCATAAGTAAAACATTGCTAATGAGTGTTGGTTTATACTGATGAATGTTGATCTATGCTAGTGAGTACTAAATTATAATTAGAGAATATGACTAAGTATTAATTAATGCTAACAAGTATTGATTAATGTTAATTAGTGATGATCGATATTAATAAATATTTATTAGCGTTAAATATAAATGATAAATACTTATGAAAAGATAAAAAGAATAGACCCTAACTAACCAACTTGGTTAAATTGGTGAGATTTTGATCCTTTACTTTCAATGCGTTATTATCAATGTTCAATCATTGGTAGACATTCCAAGGGAAAATATGTAAAAGAGGTCAAGCCCGAGTAGTCCTAAGAGCAATTGCAATAGTGATCCAAAAGTTTAGATCACAAGTGGGGGTCCACACCCTCCACATCACCCCACAATCTAACCTTTTTTCCGTTCTCTATTTCCCTTGGATCACCAAATAAAATAATGCATATAGAGCCCACTACAAACAGATTTATTTGATTGCAGACTTTTATTTTGCGTGTTTGTGTGAATAATTGTAAATTACTTATGACGATATTTTCTATAAAATAATTCATCTATAATAATGAATTTTTTTTATAAAAAAGACTTTCACATAATGTAATATAATAAAGGAAGAAATTTCTTCTTTTATTTGGTGTTAGACGTTTATTTTGTGTATTTGTGTGTATAATTATAGATTACTTATATGACGATATTTTTTCAAAAATTGAATAATTCACCTATAGTAATGACTTTTTTTTAAGTATGATGTCAAACTAAAACAAAAAAACTAAAACAATAAAGGATTGATTTTTTTTTTTAAAAAAAGAACACAATACATCTGTTTGCAATAAAATTTTAAAAAATAGATATATTAGTTTAATTTCCTCCAATAAAAACAGCTATTAAAAAAAAATTAAGGAAAGTTTCGTTTGAATTGGATTTATTTGCATCGCAGGAAATTTGCCTTACTTAAATTCCGTGGTAGTCATTTACTGTATAAATTAAACAGCTATATTAGTTTACTTTCCTCCATTTATAGCAATTTCCTTTTTCCCTTCCCCCTTTTTCGTGCTCCTTCCCGATTAAAAAAAAAAAGGCAGATTTGCCCCTTAAAACGACGTCGTTTTAGGGGGAATGTGGCCAAAAAAAAACGAAAAGTCATGTACGGGTGGACCGTAGAGACAGGCTGGACTGACGGGCGAGTGGGCAGGCTCGACGATGCTAGGCTTCGCTTGGACCGCGGGCCAAATTTTCTGCCCGTGATCCAAGCGTTGCAATTGCTCTAAGTGTTTGGACTTAGTAGAGTTTGACCATTCGTTTGTAACTTCACCAACTAACAGGACGTAAAGTTAGTGAAGACAACCTATACTACTAAAACAATAGATGCGATAAATAATAAAGAAGTGTAAATTGGCAAATAAAATATAGAACAGCTACCTCCAACATGTACGTGACGGTCTCAAATCCTAAAAAAAGGAGGAAAAAAAGCGTCATTGTAAAATGCAAATAGAACAGTCAAATCTCAAAATCACTGGAAAGAAATGCAGTGTAAATTGGTAAATACAATATGCAAGGCCTACCTCTGTGTGGATGATCAGGGAAGCCAGCTGGTGGAGACACTGCAAAACCAAAACACAAAATTTAGGCTCTGTTCTTTTTGTGGGTAAATTGGGTGAGTAAAAGGGTGAAGTAGGTTGATGTGGGTTGAGGTAGGTTGAAGTTGATATTTTTTTTTGAGGTGGGTTGAAATAGGTTGAAGTAGATTGAAGTGGGTTGATGTTGGTTGAAGTGGGTTGAAGTTGGTATATTTTTTATAGGGTGGGTTGAGGTGGGTTAAAATAATGAAAATGTAATTAATGTGTGATAATTTATGAAGTTATCATAATTTTGTGAAAATTTTGTTTATTTTTTATCTTTTATTTTTTTATTTTTTTTAGTTTTCATTTTTTAGTTTTCATTATTTAATTTTTAATTTTTATTTTTTATTTTTTATTTGTTATTTTTTTATTTTGTAGTTTCTTATTTTGTAATTTTTTATTTTTTTTATTTTTTGCTTTAATTTTTTATTTCTGTTTTTTATTTTTTATTTTTTATTTTTAATTGTTCTACTTTTTATTTTTATTTTCTATTTTTTATTTTTTATTTTTTCTTTTCATTTTGTATTTTGTATTTTGTATTTTTATTTTTTTAATTTCTTATTTTTTATTTTTTATTTTTTACTTCTTAATTTTTATTTTGCATTTTTTTATGTTTTTGTGTTTTTATTTTTATTTTTTATTCTCTATTTTTAATTTTTCATTCATTTTTTATGTTTTATGTTTTATGTTTTATGTTTTATGTTTTATGTTTTATTTTTTATTTTCATTTTTTATTTTTTATTTTCTAATTTTTACTTTTTTTATTTTCGTATTTCTATTTTTTTATTTTTTATGTTTATATTTTTTTATTTTTTTATTTAATATTTTTTTAATTTCTTATTTTTTAAATTTTTTAATTTAATTTTTTATTTCTTATTTTTCATGTTGTATGTTTTATTTTTTATTTTTTTATTTTTGATTTTTGATTTTTGACTTTTGATTTTTAAATTTAAATTTTTTAATTTTTTTAATTTATTTTTATTTCTTATTTTTTGTTTTTTACTTTGCACTATTTATTTTTTTAGTTTTTTAGTTCTTTATTTTTTATGTTTTATTTACTAATTTCCTGTGATTTTATGTTTTTTATGTTTTTATTTTTTTATTTCTTATTTCTTATTGTTTATTTTTTTTATGTTTTATTGCTTATTTTTTATTTTTTATTTGAATTTTTTATTTTTCATGTTCTTATTTTTTATTTTTTATCTTTCATTTTTTCTGTTTTTCATTTTTATGTTTTACGTTTTTATTTTTTTTCTAATTTTTTATTTTTTCTATTTTACTTTTTACATTTTAATTTTAATTTTTTAGTTTTTAATCTCTATTTCTTATTTCTTATTTTCTTCTTTTTTTATTTCTTTATTTCTTATTTCTTACTTTTTATTTGTTATTCTTAATTTTTTGTTTTTAATTTTAAATTTTTTATATTTCATTTTTCATTTTTTTAGTTTTTTTAATATTTGTTTGTTTTTAATTTTTTATATTCATTCATTTATTTTTTATCTTTTTATTTTTATTCCAAACAAAAGTTACAGAAAATTCAAAAAAAATAAAAAATAAAAAATAAAAAATAAAAAATAAAAAAAGAAAATAGGAAATAAGAAATAAAAAAGAAAAACATAAAAACATAAAAAAATAAGAAATAAGAAATACAAAACTAAAAATTAAAATTAAAATGTAAAAAAATAAAAATAAGAAGTAAAAAAATAAAAACATAAACAACATAAACAACATAAACAACAAAAAAAATTAAAAAAAATAAAACATAAAACATAAAGAAATAAAAAAATAAAAAAATGAAAAATAAAAAACAAATATTAGAAATTAAAAATTAAAAACGAAAACTAAAAAAATAAAAATTGAGAAATAAGAAATTAAAAAAAAACATTAAAAACATAAAATCATAGAAAAATAAAAAATAAAAAATAAAAAATAAAAAAAGTTAAAAGTGAAAAATTAAAAGTGAAAAATTAAAAACAAAAAATAAAACATAAATAAAAATAAAAAATAGAAAATAAAAAGGAAAAAACTAAGAAATTAAAAAACAAAAAATAGAAAATAAAAATAAAAAAATAAGAAATTAAAAAAACCAAAAATAAAAAATAAAAAATAAAAAATAGGAAACAAAAAAATATAAAAAATAAAAAATAAGAAAGAATAAACAAAACTTCCACAAAATTTCGATAAGCTCATAAATTATCACACATTACTTTCATTCTTATTATTTTAACCCACCTAAACCCACCACATAATAAAAATACCAACTTCAGCATTTTCTAACCTACATCAACCCACTTCAACCTAATTCAACCTATTTTAACCCACCTCAAAAAAATACTAATTTCAACCCACCTTAACCTACCTTAACTTACTTTAACCTACCTCACCCTTTTACCCACCTAATTTACCTACAAAAACAACAGACAATAAAATCTCACATGATACTTTATAAATTATTACAATTATGAAGGGAGTGGGTTGAAGTTGGTTGAAGTGGGTTGAAGTAGATTATAGTGGGTTGAAGTTGATATTTTTTTTGCAAGTGAGTTGAAGTAGGTTAAAATAGATTAGGTTGAAGTGAATTGAGGTTGATAAATATATGTTGACCCACCACAAGAGCAGAGCCTTAATCAAAATCTTTCAGACAGAGAGACACACAGGGCGCCCCACCCCGCCAGGGAGGGGCGGGGGGGTGCAGTGTTGATTGGTTACCTTCAAATTCATCCAACATAAGAAAAGGATCCAAATTCCTCAATCCAGGCCTGCAAATCAAAAATCAATTATAATCCCGAAAGAAGTACAACATAGACATTCGGTGCTTAATTGAAAAACAATCAAAAAACATTACAGCACAGAAGATTCAAAACACTCTTTTCAATCCAATTACGCCGTTGACCATTTTGTTGAAAAATTTGCAAAGAGAAACGAACCTGCCAATGCTACGCCTAACGGTGGCACCGTCGCCTTCGCGCTGGGATTCAGCCAAAACCTTCTTAACCACCGATCTCGGGTTGTCAAACCCACAATTTGTCTCTGATCCAGACATGTTTGAATAAGTAATAAACCTGGTCGTGCAGTAGAAGGCTCTGTTTTGGAAGTGGGATTTGGGTGCTTTTCGACGATGGAACAGTACCTTGTAGTGTATGGAAAGTCTCATTCAACAAAATCAAGCAAAGATGATTCAAGAAATTCCTCCAATTGGTTTTGAATTTGTGTTGCACCTCTTTGCCCCGATCTTGGTTTATATAGAGGGAGGGAGAAAGTGACAGAAAATGGATTCGTGGGTGTGGGATATGAATACGATTCTAGCAGATATGTTGTGTTAATAAAGTAGAAACTGGGGGTCAAGTAGGGGGAATTGGTAATCTGACTGCAAAGAGATCATGCTTGGAGGGCGCTGTGAGGGGACATTTTCGGGTGCATCATGGATGATGTGGATCCACAAAGCGGCTGTGCCTCCGCACATCAATTGACCAACTACATGATGATTACATCCATGCGTCATGATGACCAAAGCTTCAAAACATTAGATACAGGCAGACCTCGCAAATAGGTGATTCAGATCGGGTACGGAT